>CM053337.1:30360652-30464088 GCA_028583605.1 Dastarcus helophoroides | reverse complement strand
CGAAAAAGATAAATTTTAAATGTTACAAATATATGAAACAATCGATTCAGGAAATATCCACGCTTTGCCGTAGAATTCTCTAAATTTCCTATTATAGGTAGTAGTAGCAGATACGTCGATTTTCAGCCTTAAAGTGATTTTACCTCGAAGGATAAAAAGAATAAATTTTAAATGTACCAAAAATTTGAAACTTTTGATTCTCGAAAAATCAGCACTTTGTCGTAGAAATCTGTGAATTTGCTATTATTGGTAGTAGTAATAGAAACATCGATTTTCGGCGTTAAATCAATTTTAGCTCTACGGACGAAAAAGAAAATTTTAAATGCGACAAATATATGAAACAGTCGATTCAGGAAAAACCAACGCTTTGCCGTAGAATTCTCTAAATTTACTATTATAGGTAGTAGTAGCAGAAACGTCGATTTTCAGCCCTAAAGTACTTTAACCTCGAAGGGTAAAAAAAAATAAATTTTAAATGTACCAAAAATTTGAAACTTTTGATTCACGAAAAATCAGCGCTTTATCGTAGAAATCTTTGAATTTGCTATTATTGGTAGTAGTAATAGAAACATCGATTTTCGGCGTTAAATCAATTTTAGCTCTACGGAAGAAAGAGATAAATTTTAAATGTGAGAAATATGTGAAACAATCGATTCAGGAAAAATCAACGCTTTGCCGCATAATTATCTAAATTTGCTATTACAGGTAGTAGTAGCAGATACGTCGATTATCAGCCTTAAAGTGATTTTACCTCGAAGGATAAAAAGAATAAATTTTAAATGTACCAAAAATTTGAAACTTTTGATTCACGAAAAATCAGCGCTTTGTCGTAGAAATCTCTGAATTTGCTATTATTGGTAGTAGTAGTTGAAACATTGATTTTCGGCGTTAAATCAATTTTAGCTCTACGGACGAAAAAGATAAATTTTAAATGTGACAAATATATGAAACAATCGATTCAGGAAAAATCAACGCTTTGCCGTAGAATTCTCTAAATTTACTATTATAGGTAGTAGTAGCAGAAACGTCGATTTTCAGCCCTAAAGTACTTTAACCTCGAAGGGTAAAAAAAAATAAATTTTAAATGTACCAAAAATTTGAAACTTTTGATTCACGAAAAATCAGCGCTTTATCGTAGAAATCTTTGAATTTGCTATTATTGGTAGTAGTAATAGAAACATCGATTTTCGGCGTTAAATCAATTTTAGCTCTACGGAAGAAAGAGATAAATTTTAAATGTGACAAATATATGAAACAATCGATTCAGGAAAAATCAACGCTTTGCCGTAGAATTCTCTAAATTTACTATTATAGGTAGTAGTAGCAGATACGTCGATTTTCAGCCTTAAAGTAATTTTACCTCGAAGGGAAAAAAAAATAAATTTTAAATGTTCCAAAAATTTGAAACTTTTGATTCACGAAAAATCAGCGCTTTTTCGTAGAAATCTCTGAATCTGCTATTATTGGTAGTGGTAATAGAAACATCGATTTTCGGCGTTATATCAATTTTAGCTCTACAAACGAAAAAGATAAATTTTAAATGTGACAAATATATGAAACAATCGATTCAGGAAAAATCAACGCTTTGCCGTAGAATTCTCTAAATTTACTATTATAGGTAGTAGTAGCAGATACGTCGATTTTCAGCCTTAAAGTAATTTTACCTCAAAGGCAAAAAAAATAAATTTTAAATGTACCAAACATCTGAAACTTTTGATTCACTAAAAATCAGGGCTTTGTCGTAGAAATCTCAGAACTTGCTATTATTAGTAGTAGTAATGGAAACATCGATTTTCAGCGTTTAATCAATTTTAGCTCTTCGGACGAAAAAGATAAATTTTAAATGTGACAAATATTTGAAACAATTGATTCACGAAAATTGAACGCTTTGCCGCAGAATTTCCTAAATTTGCTATTATAGGTAGCAGCAGCTGATAGGTCGATTGTTAGCCTTAAAGTAATTTTAGGTCAAAGGATAAAAAAAATAAATTTTAAATGTACCAAAACTTTGAAACTTTTGATTCACTAAAAATCAGGGCTTTGTCGTAGAAATCTCTGAACTTGCTATTATTAGTAGTAGTAATAGAAACATCAATTTTCAGCCTCCTTTAATCAATTTTAGCTCTACGGATGAAAAAGAAAAATTTTAAATGTGACAAATATTTGAAACAATCGATTCACGAAAAATCAACGCTTTGCCGCAGAATTCTTTAAATTTGCTGTTATAGGTGGTAGTAGCAGATACGTCGATTTTCAGCCCTTAAGTAATTTAACCTCGAAGGATAAAAAAAATAAATTTTAAATGTACCAAAAATTTGAACCTTTTGATTCACTAAAAATCACGGCATTCGCGTAGAAATCTCTGAACTTGCTATTATTAGTAGTAGTAATAGAAACATCGGTTTTCAGCGTTTAATCAATTTTAGCTCTACGGATGAAAAAGATAAATTTTAAATGTGACACATATTTGAAACAATCGATTTACGAAAAATCAACGCTTTGCCGCAGAATTCTCTAAATTTGCTATTATAAGTAGTAGTAGCAGATACGTCGATTTTCAGCCTTCAAGTAATTTTACCTCGAAGGATAAAAAAAATAAATTTTAAATGTACCAAAAATTTGAAACTTTTGATTCACTAAAAATCAGGGCTTTTTCGTAGAAATCTCTAAACTTGCTATTATTAGTAGAAGTAATAGAAACATCGATTTTCAGCGTTTAATCAATTTTTGCTCTTCGGATGAAAAAGATAAATTTTAAATGTGACAAATATTTGAAACAATCGATTCACGAAAAATCAACGCTTTGCCGCAGAATTCTCTAAATTTGCTGTTATAGGTAGTAGTAGCAGATACGTCGATTTTTAGCCTTAAAGTAATTTTACCTCAAAGGATAAAAAAAAATAAATTTTAAATGTACCAAAAATTTGAAACTTTTGACTCATTAAAAATCAGGGCTTTGTCGTAGAAATCTCTGAACTTGCTATTATTAGTAGTAGTAATAGAAACATCGATTTTCAACGTTTAATCAATTTTAGCTCTACGGATGAAAAAGATAAATTTAAACTGTGACAACTATTTGAAATAATCGATTCACGAAAAATCAACGCTTTGCCGCAGAATTCTCTAAATTTGCCATTATGGGTAGTAGTAGCAGATACGTCGATTTTCAGCCTTAAAGTAATTTTACCTTAAAAGATAAAAAAAATAAATTTTAAATGTACTAAATATTTGAAACTTTTGATGCAGGAAAAATCAGCGCTTTGTCGTAGAAATCTCTGAACTTGCTATTATTGGTAGTAGTAATAGATACATTGATTTTCAGCGTTTAATTAATTTTAGCTCTTCGGATGAAAAAGATAAAATTTAAAGGTGACAAATATGTGAAACAATCGATTTACGAAAAATCAACGCTTTGCCGCAGAATTCTCTAAATTTGCTATTATAGGTAGTAGTAGCAGATACGTCGATTTTCAGCCTTAAAGTAATTTTACCTCTAAGGATAAAAATCTAAGAACTAACGCAACTTAACCAGTAGCAGGTATACCTAGTACTTATAACCTGCCTTATTTATTTTGTATGCACCTTTGTCGCAGCGTCTCAACAAAAATATAAATTACAAACATTTTTACATAAAAAAGGTACTCATAGTTACATTTGATATTGTCAGCGTTTTTCAAGCAAAATGTATTTTTATAATTAGATGCATTATTTTTTTTTTTTAAGTTTAATCTACCCGCAAAAGGTAACCCCATTATGCTTTCAAAGCACTGCGAGTAGGATGCGGAAACAAGAATAGATGGCGAGGATAGGTTGTAATTTTTTAGGAAAATTTCTTTCGGTAACAAATTCCATAACTTGGAAGTTCTATAGAAAAAAGTCTCCGAAGACAGAGCTGTATGTCAAGCTGGACCGCACAGGAATTTGCTGTTTCCGACTGTCTTGTACGGCTCAAGAATCTTGCCCTTGGGGGGATTAATTCTATTAATTCCTGCAAGCATCTTCTGTTATAGTACTTGTAGAAAAGACACATGTCATCAACCGTAAGTCTGTGCTGTAGTGTTTCGAGAGAATCGGCCAGACTCTCGTCATCAATTAGGCGAATCGCTCTTCTTTGGATTGAATCCAAGAAATCTAAAGTGTGTTTTGGGGCTAAACTCCAAACATGAGAACAGTATTCTAGTGTTGGCCTAACTTGAGCTTTGCGTAGTGTTAATAGCTGATGAGATGTGAAGTACTTTTTAGCATTAAAAATGTTCGCCCAAAAAATATATCGGATGTAACACATAATTGGCATTGAAATGATAAAAAAAATAAAAAGCACATTGACATTTCCATATTTTCTTTTCACCGGTGGTCATTTTGTAAATTTCTGTAATTCTGCATTTCTGTAAATAAAAGCTAATATTTTTAAATTTGTTATTTGTTAAATAATAAGGAAATATTTTTTTGTTTAAATATTAGTTAAATCCAGTTAAATATTAGTTAATAATAACCTATTTCAACGGTACATTTCATGTATGTATGTATACAGGGTGTTTCATAATTGCATGCTGAACCGGCAAGGGGATATTCCTTGGGCAATTTTAAGACAAAATTTTTTTATTAACATAGGTCCGGAAACGCTTCATTTTCGATATACAGGGCGGTAAAAATTGAAGAAAAAATCGGTTTTTCTTCAATATTTCTGAGACTGGTTTAGATATTTTTTTGATATTCAGTACACGATATCTAAGTATAAAAGCAAGTATTTTGACAAAAAAACATTTGTTCTGATTCCACCAGTGGCGTTCCCACAAACAGGTCGATACACATTTTTGAAAAAAAAAATGTGACGCCAATGCTATTTTTCAAAATAAGAATTATTTTCCTAGTCTTTGTTGTGTTTCTATCAAAAATGAGCTCCTGTCTTTTTGTCCTATGACGGACGGTTTCCGAATTAAAAAATAAAAATCATTTACTTGCTATGCCACTGTGGTAGATTAATTTATTAATGAAAATCTAGTAGGCCACTGAGATTTAGTTTTGTGTTTACAATCAAGTGTCAAATTTTTCACTTCAATACTTTATCTGAATGTGAGTGATTGATAAGTATAAGAAAATATGTTTGAGTTTGCCGATATTCATTACATGTACGGTCTTGCGGATGGAAATGCATTTGAAGCCAGGCAGGCACGTAGCCAGGATTTTCGTTCGGGGAGGGTCCAACTCCCCCCTTTTTTTTTATGTTCTTCGAAATAAGCAATATTGCAAAATTTAAAGAAAAAGTTGAGTTGTTAAATCAATAAACGTCTTTGTCTTTGAGTAAGTGCTCATTTTTTACTTTTGCGTAAAATTTCCAATCTTAACTTCGAAATGTGAACTATAATTTGAAACCCTCAAGTTCGACTTCAGTCTCGATATTTAAATATTTCAAATCTAGTCTATCTCGACATTTTGAAAAAAAATTAGAATTATCCAGTATTTTTTTAAAATACGTGATTTTTGAACTTTTCAGAACAGCTTCAAATTTCAGATCAAAGACGAAATTGGGAATATTAGATATTAAAGATGAAATAAAAAAAATGTCAATAGAAAATTCCATTTTAATTTGTAATTTCGAATTTTGTCGAAACTTTAAATTTATTTTAGAAAGGAAAAGGGTGAATCTAAAAATCTTCAGGATAAGCAGAAATTTGGACGAAAAATTAAAAGGATAAAACAAGAAAAGAGCTTTATCAAAGAAAATCCAGGAGCTTCGAAAGGTCCATTTTTTTTAAAACTAAAAATGTTGAGTTTACCGAAATATTTAGAAAAAATTTAAATATTAAGAAAAAACCGAAAATTTTCTGATGAAGCAAAAATGTTGGGTTTAAACTAGATTTTTTTTTTAATATTTAGTGCAACGCGAAAAATTTAGAAAAGAAATAAAAAAAAACTGAGATTGTAAAATAAAGGTCTTTAGAAAAATTTCACATTTTACACAAAAAAAAACGCAAACATTATATAAAATATTTCTAGCTAAACTGAAAATTTTAAGGAAAACGAAATTTATAAAATCATTTTTTTAGAAATTTCGATTTTAAAGTCGAAGTGGAAAAATACAAATGTTGATATTTCTAAATTATTTCAAAATGTTAAATAAAAATTAAGTCTTAAAAACATCAAATGTTGGAATTTCAAATGAAAATTTCGTTTAAATAAAAGGAAAATTAAAAGTCCAAATTTGAATTTAAAAAAAAGTTTATATTTTTAAATTAAAATGAATATTTTGAAAATAATGTCAAAATGCATATAAATATGTTTATCAAAAGAGAGAAATCTCTGAAAAAGTTGAAATGTTGAATTTGAATCAAAAATAAAAAGAAAGTTAAAAGGATTTTACAAAAGAAGTTGATATTTCGAAAATTTCTAAAAATAATCGAAATTTAGAAAAACGTTGCAATGTATAGAAAATTTATGAATCAAAGGTAAAATATTTTTGAGAAAAAACACTAGAATTCGCCAAAAAATTGTTTATACGTTTATACGTAAATTAATGAAATCGATTATGTGCTTACAGAGACGTAAAATTGAAGAAAATAATTTAGAATATTCAATTTAAATTCGAAATTTTGTTAAATTTTCAAAATTTATAGAAAATATTCTTCAGAAAAAAGACACATTAATTATTTTTACGTATTCATCTCTTTTATTTTTTTTTCATTTTGGTAATTAGTAAAAATAAAGAATAAAATCTAGTGACCTTAACATTATATAAATTTGACAAATAAAAACGTGAAACTTACCAAAGAAAAATTTCCTAATATCCATTTTAAGTTCACGTATTTAACTTATCGTCGATCAAGAGTCGACTTGTCGACCAATTCTTAACTTGTACCATAATCATAATTTGTAATGTATTTTCTATGACAATTTGGCAATATGAAATATGAGCTAATGTAATAAAGTAGATTAGGTATAAGAATATGTCCTTTGACTGCAATGCCGCTGCTGCACGTACGTGACGATTGAAGCATATATTGGGAAGCCTTGAACTCATTGCCAATTTTTCTTAAAATGTCTACATGGCGATTTTGCTTATCATAAATTTAGTGGTTAGCAATTTCGGAAGTTATTTACATGCTTAAATGAACAATCAACCATTTTTCCACTGATATTTCAATTCGTATCATCGTAAATTTTTTGCCGAATATTCATTCCGGGGGGGGGGTCTGAACCCCTTGGACCCTCCCCCTGGCTACGTGCCTGAAGCCAGGCGACTGTATGCAGAGCGTTTTCCGCAAAGAATTGTGCCAGATGCAAGAACTTTTTCAAGCGTTCATAGAAGACTACGCGAGAAGGGATGTTTTAAACCCGATCATCACTTAAAAGGGGCACAAAGAACCGCAAGAACAGAAGAAACTGAAATAGCTGTTCTTAATTCAGTTGAGCAAAATCCCGAAATAAGCACAAGGAAAATTGCTAGTAATTTAAATATCTCCCATATTTTAGTCTGGAGGATACTTCACGATTTTTTGTTATACCCTTACCATATTCAACGGGTTCAGGCCTTACTGCCTCGGGATTTACCATTTCGTATAAATTTCTGCCAATGGTTTATTCAAAAAATTGTTGAAAATCCACTATTTGACAGAGAAGTATTATTTACTGATGAAGCCAGTTTTTCCCGAAATGCAATTAGAAACTTCCACAACAATCACTTTTGGGCTGAAGAGAACCCGCGTGCCATGGTCGAAGTCAATCACCAAGAACAATTCTCGGTAAATGTGTGGGCAGGAATTGTTGACGACTATTTAATTGGACCCTTATTTCTGCCAAGAAGATTAAATGGAGAAAATTATCGTCACTTTCTTGAAAATGATTTACCAGTGCTGTTAGAAGATGTCCCCGTTTTAATCCGAAATCGAATGTGGTTTATGCACGATGGTGCCCCTGCGCATTTTAGTGTTTTGGCACGTGCATATTTGAACCAAAATTACAATAATCGCTGGATAGGCAGAGCAGGAACAGAATTATGGCCGCCTAGATCCCCTGACCTGAACAGTCTAGATTATTTTTTATGGGGCTATCTTAAAACCTTAGTTTATAGCACCCAAATCCAAATTGAAGAAGAACTGAGAAATCGCATAACAGATTCCTGCAATACTATAAGAAATACGCCAGGAATTTTTCAACGAGTACGCGAATCTATGAGAAGAAGAGTGTCCACGACCTGCATACTTGCAGGTCGTGGACATTTTCAACACCTTATATGATTTAACTAATTTCATTGTTAAGATTTCATTAATAAATTAATCTACCGTAGCGGCATAGCAAGTAAATGATTTTTATTTTTTAATTCGGAAACCGGCCGTCGTAGGACAAAAAGTCAAGAGCTCATTTTTGATAGAAACACAACAAAGACTAGGAAAATAATTCTTATTTTGAAAAATAGCATTGGCGTCACATTTTTTTCTTTAAATGTGTATTGACCTGTTTGTGGGAACGCCACTGGTGGAATCAGAACAAATGTTTTTTTGTCAAAATACTTGCTTTTATACCCAGATATCGTGTACTAAATATCAAAAAAATATCTAAACCAGTCTCAGAAATATTGAAGAAAAACCGATTTTTTCTTCAATTTTTACCGCCCTGTATATCGAAAATGAAGCGTTTCCGGACCTATGTTAATATGAAAATTTTGTCTTAAAATTGCCCAAGGAATATCCCCCTGCCGGTTCAGCATGCAATTATGAAACACCCTGTATACAGGGTGATTCAGTCATAATGTCATTAATTTTAACAGAAGGTAGAGAAAATGAGTATGATACGAATCCGCTATTAAAAATATATGTTTATAATACATTTTCGCCGAAAAAAAAAAATTTCAAATCATAATTAAAACCCCTTTTCAGGCTGCCACTGGCGGTCATGTAGCTTCGTATGATACATATACTTATTAAGTATATGGTATGACATATCCAAATTGACCTCTGTCAGCTTGGATGCGGCGATGCCAAAATTTTAAAATATTTTCGTTATACTGTTAGCGTTGATTGAATCAACGCTGTTAGACATGATAAATAGATTTAAATCATTTAACATATGTAATGCGAATTGCAGGAATGCATAATAGTAGGTAGTTTAGGCTGCTTCTACCCACACCTTAGGTGCAATTGCGGTTCTACCCCAGTTTCACCAAGGCCCCCTGATTCTAATCCAACACCCTAAGGTGCAATTTATGGTATATTTAGGTATATTTATAAGGCAAAATAAGCGAAAACGCAACCTTAGCCTCGAATCTTGGTTGAAATCGATTCTGCCCCAGTCGTAAAGGTGCTCATCGATTCTACTCGCACCCAAAAAGGTGCTGCGGTTCTGTCCCAGGTGCTACATTCTGCCCCAGAGTTACATGTGATTTTATTACGTAATAGTATGATTTGTCGTGCGTACGTGACCGGATCCGTATAAATGACTTTTAGGAATTTTTTTATCTGTTATTGGATAAACCAAAAAAAATTAAAATTCAACAAACCGTATCTTAATGTGATTTTAACATTGAATAGAGTTACGTAATCACGTGATCTGCCATTTCTTGCGTACGTGACAGGACTCGTATAACTGCCTTTTAGGAATTTTATTATCTGTTATTGACCAAAATTGATAAAAAATTAAATTCAACAAACTGTTTCCTAATGGGATTATTAGGTCACTTAATCAGTAATTCTTTGGAAATAAATCTGTCATGATAATTTAATGGGCAATGTTAAGAAACTATTTTATTTTAATTGCAAAAAAAAATACGGATATTTGCGTCATTTTGCCTGAATATTTTATGCATATTCTAGAAAAAACACATACGTGACCTATTAGAAAACAATAGAAAATGGACGTCATTTGGTTAAAAAATTAGTTAAATCTGGAAAAAAAAAACATGTGTCTTGCGTATATCTGTTGTTTGGTGGATATAAAAGAAAGACAAATTTTTCAGACATTCAGTTTAGATTTGTCTTTATTTGAGCAAAAATCGTTCTCCAAATATAATTTTTTAAAATGTTTTACCAATTTAAATGTGAAGGTGTTGCTGTATACACACAAGTGATGTTCAATAATCAATTGGGGCACATCGACAGCTTGACAGGACAGTGGAAGGACGACATATTCGAAAAATCTGTAGTGTGTCCAAAGTGTTGGACTGAAGAGGAAAAAGACGACGATGCCAGAAAATTCTCCATAACATCCATTTGCGCAGAGGACGAATTGAAAAAGTTGGTTGTATTATATGGAGATGAATGCGGAATATGCAAACAGGCCTTTTTCAAAGTCGTTGAATTAAATATGGACAACGTTCAATTTGATGTAATTTGCAGATAATTTTTTATCTACATACATGTTAGGGGTGATGAACAATTTTAATAAAATTTTAAACCGACTTTTGTCTTTTTTTTTCTCCTTTGAAAAACAACGAATATAATACTTCAATATTTGGAGATTTAAAAGATGTAAAAATAATAAATTTGCAAACTATTCGTAAAATAGCTAACCTTTTAAAACCTGTGTTGTAATAGTAAGAAAATAATATTTCAATATGCAAAGTTTTAAAAATGTAAAAAATATGCAAATAGTGTTCGTTAAATCGACAAGTAACCTTTTAGACCCGGACTCACGCATTGTTTATCACTGGCAATAATGTCAGTAAAAGTTGCGAAACAATTGACGCGTATGTTAACGATAGGTTTTTTGTAAGAATAATTCTAGAAAAAGATAATCTGTAAAAAAATGCGTGTTGGCATACGTGACCTTATCAAAAAACATGACGTAAATTGAAGAGTATAAAGATGTGGGACATTTTGCTAGCAAATCAGTTCAGATAGTTCTGTCTGTTTAAGCTTTGCTTAGTGTTTTCGCGACTCAACAAGTAATCAGTTTTTTTTAATCGTATTACAATGGCATCTTTTCTTTGCGAAATCTGTGGTAAAATTTTCAAGGGTAGCTGGAGGTTAAGCCGGCACCTGAGAAACGTCCACAGTCAAAAAATTTATGATGCTGAAATGAAACCGTCTACAAGTGGCTCAAGACCTCAAGGACCATCAGCCCGATCTGAAGACATCAACCAACCCTCGACGAGTGCTGCTGCTGCCGCAACCATTAATCATCCCTCTGCTACTGTTGGAGAGTCTTCTGCTGCTGCTGCTGCTGCACTGACACCGAGTCGAATGTGTGAGTTTTGCTTGGTAGAAGTCAGCGATTGGTCATCCCATGAAAAAAGTCAGGCTCATAAGAAAAAGGCCGCCCAAACCCACGAAACGGTACCCAATTAAAAGTCGTTAAATCGGCTTTTAAAGGACGCATTTACACTTTGGTGTATGAATGTAAGCGTGACTTTATGGTCGATGTTAAAGCGTTCTTCGAAGAAGCTAAGCCGCCTGTCTTTGAGGAATTAAGGAACCAACGCGGAAAAGGTAAATGCTTAAAATTTAATTTAGAATTATTTGCGGAATACATAAAGACCCTGAATGACGACGATATCGAAATTTCCGTCAAGTCCTTCAATACGAAGATGGAAATTTACTGCGATGAGGAAGATCTTCAGAGGGCCTTTCAGGAAATGGTTGACAGTATAGTGGCCAAAATGGATGATTTCCAAGAACGTGACAGTGGATGGACATTATTTTCAATTTGTCATTTGGAAATTAATTTGAATGAATATATTCCATTTAAGGGGGGTCACTATATTCGCCTGCCGCAAGCCTTTATAGCCAAAAAGGCTTGCGTAAACGTTTGTAATACAGATGTATATTGTTTTAAGTGGGCGATTATATCGGCATTGTATCCTGTCGAAAAACATGCCGAACGACCTGCCTCTTATTCTGTAACAGACATTCGTTCGGACCTTATAACATTAGCAAATGGAAAAACACTTGATTTTTCAGACCTAAGTTTTCCCTTGAATGTTAGTGACATTCGAAGGTTTGAACAAAAAAATCTCCGTATTAGTATAAATGTTTTTGGGGTAGAAGGGGACAAGGTTGTGGGTCCCTATTATCAAAGTCAAAAAGAAAGGGAACTTCACATAAATTTGCTGTTATTACAAGGTCCGAACAATAAGAGTCATTATGTGTGGATCAAAAATTTGTCGCGATTGGTTTCACGGCAAATTACTCAAAGCAGAAGACAAATTCACATCTGCAACAGCTGCTTACTACATTTCACCGATGCAGAAAAACTTCAAACTCACAAGTTGCGGTGCAACAAGATTGTCACTGAAATGCCGGCGCCAGAAAAGACAATTTTAAAATTTGAGAGGTATAACACACAATTAACCGTTCCTTTTGTAGCTTATGCAGATTTTGAATGTCTGTTGCAGAAGGTAGATACTTGTGCCCCAAATACAAATGCATCCTACACCATCACCACTCAGGAGCATGTCCCATGCGCATTTTCGTACTATGTCAAGTGTGCATACGATTCGTCTTTGGATATATTCAAGACGTACAAGGGCCCTCATTCCCCTAGTGAATTTGTAAATAGTTTGGTAAGTGACCTCAAGCATTTGTATCAAGAACATTTAATGAAACCAAAAGCTATGAGTAAATTGACCGAAGTGGAGCGAAATTTTCAACAAACAAGTAATGTATGTCATATTTGTAAGAAATCGTTGGACAATTCCGACCGTGTAGCTGATCATTGCCACCTCACAGGAAAGTATAGGGGTCCAGCTCATAGTAAGTGCAATTTGGAGTTTAAAGTTCCTAAATTTTTCCCCGTATTTTTCCACAACTTTTCTGGATATGACTGTCACATGTTTATTAAAGCTTTGGATGAGGTACCCGGTGCCATCGAAGTTATTCCTCTCAATAAGGAATGTTACATTTCTCTAAGGAAAAGGGTTCCTGTCGGCCCAAAAAACCAAACTATGGAATTACGTTTTGTAGATTCGGCTCGCTTTATGCAGGCCAGTCTAGAAACGTTGGCCGGCAATTTGTCACCCAATCAGCTCGAAACAGTTAGACGGTTGTATCCAGATGAGGAGCAATTCAAATTGTTAACTAGAAAAGGTGTTTTGCCCTATGAATATTTAGATTCCTGGGATAGGTTGGAGGAAAGGTCGCTTCCTACCCAAGATAAATTTTATAGTAGATTAATGAAAAAAGCTTGTTCAAACGATGATTACAATCACGCGAAAATAGTATGGGAAAAATTTGGAATTGAAAACATGTGGCAGTACTTGGAATTGTATTTAAAAACTGACGTTCTATTGTTAACAGACGTTTTTGAAAATTTTCGTAAAATCTGTCACAATATCTATAATCTGGACCCTTGTCACTTTTATACAGCTCCAGGGCTTGCGTGGGAAGCAATGCTCAAATACACCGAAGTTGAGCTGGAATTGTTGACAGACTATGACATGCATGACTTTATCAAAAAGGGAATCAGGGGAGGCATTACCCAAAGCGCGTTGAGGCATTCAGTAGCAAATAATAAATATTTGGAAAACTACAACAGAGATATGGATTCACAATACATTGTCTATTTGGATGCAAATAATTTATACGGTTGGGCAATGTCTCAACCTCTTCCAAGTTCAGATTTTAAGTGGGTGGACGATGTGAATTCGGTAAATGTTGCAAATATTTCTCCCACATCAGATGTAGGATACATTTTCGAAGTTGATTTGGAATATCCGCAACATTTACACGACCTTCACAATGATCTACCATTTTGTGTAGAAAACAAAATTGCTCCCGGATCGAAATGCTCAAAATTAATACCAAATTTAAATGACAAGAAAAGATACATAATTCACTATAGAAATCTTCAGCAGTGTTTGGAACACGGGCTAAAAATTACAAATATTCATCGAGTACTTCAGTTTAAGCAATCATGTTGGCTGAAAAAATTTATCGATTTGAATACGTATTACCGTAAGCATGCAAAAAATCAATTTGAGAAGGATTTTTTCAAATTGCTCAATAATGCAGTTTACGGTAAGACAATGGAAAATATAGACAAGAGAACAGATGTAAAAATATGCACTGAATGGGAAAATACTGGAGGTAGGCATCAAGGTGCAAGAGCTTTTATTGCAAAGCCAAATTTCCACAGTTTGAGCCAGTTTACAGACAACATGGTTGCAATACAGCTG
Organism: Dastarcus helophoroides; assembly: GCA_028583605.1. NCBI lineage: Eukaryota > Metazoa > Arthropoda > Insecta > Coleoptera > Bothrideridae > Dastarcus > Dastarcus helophoroides. The sequence continues at coordinate 30,449,984 of CM053337.1, read as the reverse complement.
AATCGTACTCATGTCTTCTACAATAAACCTATATATTTGGGCTTTTGTGTATTAGAAATATCCAAACTTTTAATGTACGATTTCCATTACAAGTACATGAAGCCAAAGTATGGTGACCGCATCACATTGAATTATATGGATACAGACTCTTTTATTTATACCGTTAAAACTGAAGATTTTTATAGTGATATAAAAGACGATATCCCTTTAAAATTTGATACATCTGAATATTCACCTGATAATCCCTACGGTATACCTTTACTTAATAAAAAGGTCGTAGGGCTAATGAAGGATGAAAACAATGGGAAAATTGTCAAAGAGTTTATCGGTTTACGCGCAAAAAGTTATTTAATTGATTTGGGTTCTGAAATGGTTAAAAAAGTTAAAGGTGTCAAAAAAGTGTCGGTGAATGAATTAAGTTTGGAAAACTATAGAGATTGTCTGTATAAAAAACAGATATTTTACAGCCGTATGATGGTATTTCGATCAAAATTGCACACGGTCTACACTCAACTTTTAAATAAAGTTTCATTAAATTCATCCGACGACAAAAGATATATACTCCAAGATGGAATTCATACATATGCTTGGGGTCACTATAAATGTCCAATTAATTTCCAAGAAAATGTTGACGTATGCACGCCTGACTAAATCATTTATGTTTGTAAATTTAATTAGTCTTAGGAAATTGTAATAATTATATTAATTTAAAGTTAATTGTAGTAACTATGTTATTTGGTATTTTATTATAGGTTATGTATAATTTGGAAAGCTTTTTTTTTGTTTATTTTGTATGTAGTTTTTTGGAAAAATAATAATATTTTATTTATTTTTTTTTGTGTTAAAATTTGTACATTTTATTACATTGTAGAATATAGAGGTGTGGAAAATAAAAACCAATTGTTGAAAAAATGCTTTTATTTTATACTCAAAAAACCTTGCAACAACAACAACAACTAAAGAAAATCTTCTACATATCTTCTTAATAGAATTACATTTTTAAGAGCACAATGCTCAGAAGTTTGATGGGAAAAGCATCGCACTTGGCTATTTGTGTACATTTTGCGCAGCCTCTTTAATGAGTCACAGCCATAATCTTCAATGTTGAAAACATAAAATTTATTTTCCAACAGATTGCTAACCCACAACACTTTTTCCAGACCTTTTACGTATATTGTTACATTCGATGATGATGATGATGATGATGCAGTCAAAAATTAGAGTTGGCTTGAAGAAATGCCTTGAGCCTCGGCAACGATACTGATCCGGTATCCCAACTTAGTCTATGGAAATTTCGACTCAACCAGTTGACTTGTCTTCGTTCATTAGCACTCAATTGGGTAAAGTCGTAAGGCGGTTTGATGAGAAATTGTTGAAACTCGTCACTGGTAAACGAAATGGCAAACTCCTTAACGATAAATTGATTACAATCATTCTTAAAACCTTGTACGTCAATAACAATTTTCCGTTCCATTTTATCTGTCTGTCTATCTGTCTCACTCTCTTCAATTTTACAAAATAAGAGTTAAATTAATTTTCGAACTGTTCCGCCCAACGGCTCGTACTCGACTATGCGATCGTGAAGCAAGAGACAATAAGCTGAAGTGTTATCTGATATTCCGTTATCATCAGTCTCAAATTCGATCCGAACATCGACTGGTCCCGATTTGATCGTTTCATTTTGATGAGAACAATCAATGATGACTATTGGAGCTACATCTTTCAACTTTAGAAAATCCATTAAGGGCTTGGGAGTGGCGGTACCATAATAGGATTCTTGAAAGCGAGAGTACATATCATAGAGGACAGCATAACGATTTTGATCGTAAGCAATATTTAAATTGTCATATGGATAGTTTTCCGAATTTAACAATACTTTTAAATTTTTTAATCGACAAGTGTCAAATGTACTCATATCGGCAGATTTTTCATTGTCTTTGGCCGTTTGTAAAGCAAACAATACAAAACGAGGTTTTTCCAATTGTGTAGATGTTTTAACAGTCCATACGTTGTGGGTGGATTTTGGAATATTTGGATACTCGAGCAAATCCCAACTGCGAAAACTCATATGGATGGAACGGCGACTCTGGATAGTTTTGTATAGTCTAAGTCGTTCCGCGTCATTTAATCCAATATGAGGCACTTTCCACAAAACTTTTTCAATTTTTAAATTGTAGTTTGCAACATTGCCCACTATCGAGTTGTTGTTTGTTTTAGCTCTGAGTAAAATTAATTCGTGTCTCATGTTGGCGATAATTTTCCGGTAATCTTCACAAAATCCCAGCAACATTTTCAATGGTATGCAGAAATTAAAGTGTCCAGGTGCAATTTTCTTATCCAAAGTCCATCCCGCTTTATACAACATTTTGCTCTCATCTGGGCAGAGAGAAACGTAATTTTTTAAACAAGTTGTGATTCCAACATTTCGAACTCGGTCAATTTCCACTCCATTCAATTCATAGCGAATTTCATCAAATAGAAAAGAGGCTGCATTGTTGACAAGGGCCAGGTGTTTACCTGCCGTTTGATCATTGGTCGTTAATTGTCCTTCAATATACACAAAACTTTCACTCGGCAACAAACATAAATCTTGATTTTGAATAGCTATCCGTATTTGATCGTTGTTTTGAAACGTTTCCACAAACGGAGAATAGGTGTGATACTCTTTTTTAACAATGGCTTCGTCGACGCGAGGTGTTTGAGTAATGTTCAAGAGCTCAGCAGACATTTTCATTCACAGTAAATTGTAGAGATTCCAAAAAGCGTCTATTTTCCTCTCGAAGAAGTGGTACTACTTTGGGTTGTTTGTTGTAATGTGATGACGAGGAGGAGGAGGAGGAGCAGGAGGAACGTCCTATTTGCGTCACTGCTGGTGATAAACTAAAGTTTTTGAATATGTTGCGTCCACATTTTATATTATTGTTATATTCACTTTGTGTTTGCTGTCTCTGTCGTCGCCGTCGCCGCAGCCCTTCCACAACTTCTTCTTCTTCTTCTTGCTCTTGTCTATTATTATAAATCAACATGGTTTGAGGTGTACTCTAAGTGTAATTGTTTCCCCTCTGAAGTTTATTAAATCACCGTCCTGATCCACAATTCTAATGTTGAGTGAGGTAATTCTTTTAACGTTCACCGGCAAATAAATGACATTTTTGGGCACCTCGCTTATTTTATACCCTGGCGGTTCACTGTAGGAAAACTCGTGAAGAGTGTGAACAGATGTGTTGTTGATGTACGATCCAGATATTATATTGCATTCTATTCTTATTGCATTTACTTTGTTTATATTGACAGGAAGGTCAGATTCATGTCTTTTATTCGGTTCCAATACACGATTGCTAAAGCCCAACAATCTTCCAATGGTGTTTTGTTTATTAAAGTAAATTGGTTCCGTCGATTTTATTTCTGTCCTCAAGGTATTATTGTTGGCATCGAGAACAAGTATCGGTTTAGAGGAAAGTTCGTCGAGACGTTTTTTGATATATTTGGATATATCGTCAATTTCATAGGAACCCACCGGCACCGTGATTACCTCACTACCAATATGAAAAAGATTATTATTCAAATCTACATTTGGTATAGAATTGTAAGTATGCAAATCGACAAGTCCACACTCATAATTTGTCGCTAATTCTATGGGTGGGAAATAATTTGCGGAAAGCGTTGAAGTATTTCCGCTAAGAACAAGCGTTATTGACATGATAACAGATAAAGAAAAACTGAAGATAATTTAAAAAAAATCATTTATTTATATAAACAGTGTTGTACAAAAATTGTATACATAAATGCCCACAAATGACCGAATTATCGCTTTGATATCTTGTATAATTGTAGTTAATGTTTGGACCTAGGTAATTGACAATTTCTCGTGGAGGTTGCAGGTTGCCATAACTATCAAAATACTCGATCCTATCTTTATTTTTGTAATATGCTACCCAGTGTGTGCCCGGCCCTTTTACACTATCCAAATTGACAATTCCACACTCTTTTGTGTAAGGTGGTTGTTTGGGTAAAGTGTCCCGCATAAATACACCTCGAAAATGTGGAATAAATTTTGCATACTTTTGCAAGTCCAGTTCATTGAGCGGTCTCTTTGGTAGCACCCACATTAGTTTTTTGGATTCAAATAAAGTCCAAGTCCTTTTCGATACGGTTTAAGATATAATCCTTTACCCATTGCAATCGCTTCCATACTTTTATTATGTCTTTGATTTTCTTGCAATTGTTCTCTCGCTGTTTTTGCCTCGCTAATAGCTTTAGCTACTGCTGCTGCTCCTCCTCCTAATGCTCCGAGAGCCGATAGCCCCGAAAACAATGGTAAAAGGAAAGGCAAGACTCCACCGGTTTTCGGTACAGGAATAATTCGAGGTAATTTTATAACAGAGCGTTTTCCTTTAAATGATTTCTTGGCCGCATCTAATGCCATCTTTATAGCTGATTGCATATTGTCGGGTTTGTGAATTTTCAAAACATCTTGAACTTGACAAATAGATTCCCGTAAGGCTTTTTTTCCACATTTCTTCTTCTTCTTCTGCTGCTGCTTTCTCTTCTTCATCTGCTTCTTTTTAATTTTTCGATCGATACCTCTACCAATTTTCGTCGACCTTTTCTTCTGCTTTACACCCATTCCCAATTTCACTTTTGCTTTCATCGCGTTTGTAACAAACCAGGAATTGACACGTTCACCAAACTTTGAATCTTTAGACTTGACCCTTTGCCAGGCTCTTTCGGCCAATAAACGATCAGCTCGATGTCTGTCTTTCAAATCTTTGGATTGCGAATAGGCAATATCGTGTTCTTTACAAGCCTGATCCAAACCGTTTATTCCAGAATCTCCTCGAGCTAAGCGTTCTTGCAATCGAGTACCAGGTCCGCAATACTGATAACCCGGTAAATGCAACTCGAACGGCAACTTATTAATTGCTGAATTTAAGAGTCCTTTTCCTTTGCGCGTTTGTCTGCGACTGAGCGAATTTCGTTTCAAGTCAATCATTTCATACACATCAAGTTTACCTGACTAAATTTTATCAATGACTGCCGCTTTTCTATAAAAGATCTATCAATTTATATGCAACAACATTTTCCGACAAGATGCGCTTTGTCAAACAACGTGATACCTTACCAGTTACTAGTAAAGATATCGACAGTAAAAAGGCTGCAAACTACTGGAAACATGGAAAACTATTTCCGAATAGTATTAGAGCCCTAATTATCGGACCGTCCAATTGTGGTAAAACAAACATAATGATAACGCTACTAGAACATCCAAATGGCTTAAAATTTGAAAATATCTACATTTACTCAAAATCATTGTATCAATCGACCTACCAATATTTGGAAAAGCTATTTTCCTCCATCAAAAGTATCGGTTATCATACTTTTTCCGACACTCAAGATGTAATAGCTCCATGGGAAGCAAAATCAAATTCAGTATTTATTTTCGACGATATTGCTTGCGAAAAACAAAAGCATATGAGGGAGTACTTTTGCATGGGACGTCATAAAGACATCGATAGCTTTTACCTCGGACAGGGCTACAGTTCTGTGCCCAAGAGACTAATTCGTGATAATGCAAATTTTCTCATACTTTTCAAACAAGACAACAAAAATTTGAAACACGTATATGACGATCATATTAATACCGACATGTCTTTTGATAAATTCCTTCAATTATGTGCAGAATGCTGGAAGGAAAATTATGGGTTTCTAGTCGTTTGCAAGGATTTTCCGCTAGACAAGGGAAGGTATAGGAAAGGTTTCGATGTTTTCATTGAACCATAAATAGTGAAAACAAACGTGATGTGCATCAGTTTAAGGCCATTTGTCAAATCAATAACAGATAAGAAGACGAATTCGTTGAGATCAGCTGTCGACTACCTGTCAGAAAGGCCTCCCGCTAGAACTATTTACCTGTTGCTAACAGACCCGTTGTTAACAGACCTGTTGTTAACAGACCCGTTGTTAACAGACCTGTTGTTAACAGACCTGTTGCTAACAGACCCGTTGTTAACAGACCTGTTGTTATCAGACCTGTTTTCAGAGCAGGTGTTTACTTGTCACAGCAATCATGGACGAAAAGTTGGTTAAGCATCTTATACAAGCACGAAGAGATATTAAGAAGAAATTTCAAGACTTGAAAACTGGTCAAACTGTCGTCGAGGATCAATTGGAAACTCTCTTTAAACCCATTACAAAACCCTTGAAAAAGTTGTCTCAATACGATCATCTGATTAAAGAAGAGGAAGAAGAAGAAGAGGATGCTGATGAAAAGAATGATTCTTTTAAATTGTCCACTGTAAAGAGGGAAAAACTAAAAAAGAATAAAACATATTCCGAGAAAGCAGCAGCAGCAGATGATATTTTTAACCAACAGCAAGACGACTGGAAAACCATGTCTCCCAATTTGTCCTACATGAATGATGATAGTTTAAGATTATCATCATCACTACCACCACCATCATCTTCATCTTTTGCAACTCCAAAAAGCACTACAACTATTTTCAATAGTAATCAGATGAGAGAAACAGATTCTGATTTCGATCCAGTTTACAATATTATATCGTCTTTAAACGTTAACCCTAATGAAATGGATCACACCTATGGACCTCACTTTAAATTTGATGAAGGAGAATGGAAAATGGGCGGATTGCCCTTTAATGTTTCATCAGATGGCAAATTATTTGTCCTCAACAACAAAAGCTTTAAATTAACGCCTGGACTAATTCAATTATTGTTTCTAAAAAAAACCAAACATTCGTTTATGTACGTCAAAAGACAAAAACAATTACAAGGAAATTGTAATGGCATCTAATGCAATTCGAAGAAACTTTGACGAATCACAACAATTTCGCGGAAGTAGAGCTGATAAATACAAATTTATTAAAAAACTTTTGGATAGTGATAAAAACAACGACGACGACGACGATGACGACGATAACAGTCCCAAAATTAAACAACAGCATGCAGGAAAAGGTTTAATGAAATATTCCAATAATAAAATTAATTATACGTATTGGGATGATCCGAATGAATTGGTTGATCGTCTAAGGCTTTTGGTTGCTTCTCAACAAGCCGGTCACACCAATCATAACAATGAAATTGTATCAATTATTGAAGAGCTAAAGGAAGTTGAAATCATATGCTAAGAAATACATGTTTGTCTCTGTCAAGTAATGATTAGATGAAAGGGTGGGGGGAGGGGGTAATAGTGCACCCAAAAAATTAAACAATGTCTTTAACCTATAAATAGTTGTGTTTTTAAATTTGTTGTCGCATTACCAATATGTCTGTCGACAAATTTGGTAGATATTCCTTGGTTAGGGAGTACCATAAGAACGTTTGGCCACCACCAACACCACCACCACCTCCCACGAATTTAGGCTACAACATAACAACTGATGGTCACTTTGACTTTCAGCAGAAGCGAATTTTAAATTTAAAATCGCCTCTGGCAGAGGCTGACGCAACCACAAAAGAATACGTCGACGATAAATTTAAGGAGTTGACACTTAATAAAAATGAATTTCGACAAAAATTTGTCAAATTAAATACATCTATCGTTTCGCTAAAGGAAAAATTAAAACTGCTACAATCCAAGTATATAGATATTGAAAACACCGTTTTCAACCTTATTAGAGAATCCAAGGGGTCTAACAACAACAACAACAACAACGATTTAACAAGCACGTCGCAGCCTCCCTCTCATCTTTCTGCTGCCAAACATTTACACGGTGATAAATCTAACCAGAGGTCAATTTTTACCTTGACGGCCAACAAGTAGCGACATGGATAAAGAAAAGACAAAGATGCATCAAGTGGTTAACGAATTGCATAAGCCAGCTCGTAGAAATTTTTCTCGGCGATCGGTAGTTGTAAAAGGAATAAATGATTTATGGATGGTTGATTTAGTCGAAATGGGTGCCTACAAAAAACAAAACAAAAATTTCAGTTTTTTACTGACTGTTATTGACGCTTTTTCGAAGCGAGCATGGGCCATACCCACAAAAACTAAATCTGGCAATGATGTCACAAAGGCAATGGAGAAAATTTTACAAACTGTACCATCACCACCAAATAATCTACAAACCGACAATGGAAAGGAATTTTATAATGGACAATTTCAAAAGCTGATGAAAAGTTTCAAGATAAATCATTACTCGACTTATAGTCATATAAAGGCATCGATAGTGGAGCGATTTAATAGAACTCTAAAAAATTGGATGTGGAAGGAATTTAGTTTGCGTGGAGTGTACCGTTGGATCGATTGTATTCAGGAACTGGTTGACAAGTATAATAACAAAGTTCATAGAACAATTAAAATGAGACCGATCGACGTTAATGAACGTAATGAAAACATATTATTGAAAACGGTGTATGGAAAGCGAAAAGTTTTCGTTTATGGCAAATTGCGAATTGGAGATTACGTTCGCATCAGTAAATACAAACATACTTTTGACAAGGGATATTTTCCCAACTGGACAACTGAAATTTTTAAAATTAGAAAAGTGCAAAATACCAATCCGGTCACATACTTGTTGGAAGATTATAACGGCCAACCGATTATGGGAGGTTTTTACCAATATGAATTGTTAAAAGTAAAATATCCAGACATTTATCTAGTTGAAAAAATTTTAAAACGTCAAGGCGATAAGGTTTTTGTAAAATGGCTGGGATTTTCGAACGCTCACAATTCCTGGATCGATGAGAAGCAAGTGATGCAAAGAAAAAAGAAAGAGGAAAAAAGTAAATTAAATTGAGTGCAGAAAGTGAATACAATTAGTCTACATTTAGAAGTGGAGCAGTCCACATCTGTCTAGCAAGATGTATGTTTCCTTAAGCATATTATTATTAAAAAGTTTTGCGCTTTTCTTCATCTATTGCGCAAATGCTTCACCCATACCCATTTCATTGGACTCCAATCAAGGTAATGCAGGAAATTTGTCTTTTTCGGTGCAATTACCCAACAACAAGACGGTATTTATTGCTTTGTCGGTAAAACTTTTATCGCAGAGCAAACCTTTACCTGCATATCATCCAAATAGGACGGCTGATGCAACCGTCGTCCTTTTAACGCAAGAAGATGAGATGACTACATCTACAACAACAACAACAACAACAACAACAGTCATTCCATCCACAACAACGGAATCACACACGGATTTTTCGCTTGAAGATGAAGATGAAGAGCCTGAATATTTAACCATCGAAGAAGCCATTGAAAGTTTTAGGCAAAATTTAATTATGAAGGAGATGGAAATTTCCGGGATTATCGAAAGTGAATCTGATTTTTATAGACATTTTAAAATTGAATACGGTGACGGTGTAGTATTACGATTACGTTGTACCTATCATGCTGTCTATAAGGAGCGATCACTTAACATAAAATGTTACGAGTACCGAGAAGTAAACAAGGAAATTATCCTAAGTAATGGAGAATATGATGTATCCAATCAATTGGACGCGCCTATTGAATATATCAATGTCAAATCAATGAAGCAACATTTAGACATGGTTATCTCTTAGATGTATGTGTAAATTAATCTGAAAAAATAAAATAAAACTCCAATTGCATTTAAATGTGTTTATTTATTTGTTTTATTCCAACAATTTACAAAGAGCTAATAAACTTAAACTATTTGGTTTTAAAATTTCCTCCTTTACACGTTTTGCATACTTTAAATAACGATTTCTTTGAACATTTCTCTTGACCGACTTACATTTTAAAGGTTTAGTTTGTGAAAACTGAACACATAATTGACTATTTTGCTGATTTACATAAAAAGCTGTCATACAAATTTCCAAATCAAATTTCTTTAAATTTTTCACCGCCAATTGTTCCATATTGAAACAATGTGCTTGTGGTGTCATAGCAATAAAATTAAGATATATATCCGGGGAAATTCTTACATAAAAACAGGCAGGTTTATTGTAAATAAGGCAGGCCGGATGAAATTCAATTTGGTCATCACTAAATGGCAGATCCTTTTCTATGGCAGTGTCCGAGTCGGAGAGTTGCTCAATGAAAATGTCAATGTCCGAATAATTGTTGGTCCTTTGGCACATGAAACTTGGAAATCCTCCAGCAACAAAACATCTTCTTTTCTCGCCGATAATTTTTAGAAGATTCATCACTTTATATAATATTTCATAATATTTTACGGGTAAATTTTTCCCAATACAATTTTTGCACAACTCACTCGTAAAAATAATGTGACTTAATTGTTCCAACATTATTTCATTTAGCTACGTCAAAAGTAAATGAATCAAAAATAAGTATACTGTTAAAATTTCCTACTTGTCATTATCTTTTATATTCACGATTCCCCTTCTTGTTTTATTTTTTTAATCAGTAAGTGTTACGCAAGCCAGCCGTTAACATGGACGAATCATCTTTATCGGCTTTTTATAATTTAAATAAACATCTTTTGCTGGAAGAACATAAAGATGTTTTTGTAAAGACTCAGTTTCTGTTATCAAAGTACAAAGGTCAGCTACAAGTTACGACTCGTTTTGGCAGCCATTACATCACATGTCCTTGGGCTTCAAATGAATCGCAAGAAGGACCTGATACATGTGAATGTATCGTGATGGATTCGATAAAAAATACAATCGTAAAGTTGATGAAATTTTACGAGAGAATTTTTATCAAGTAGCCAACGTCACTGCATGATGTATATATATAAGTGCCTGCAAAATTCTGTGCCATTGAATTGATTGTTTCTCACAAGTTAAAATGGTGTTTTTCCGATTCAAATGTGAAGCAATGGTCGTATTTACCCAGTTTCATTATAATGACCAGTTGTGGAATATCAACGTCGTAACGGGAGAACCTTATCCGAATCCTATTTTTCAATCTCTCGTTTGCAAACCATGTTGGTCGAAAGAAGAAGAAGAAGAAGAAGGAAAAGCAGAAACAGGCAAAGAAGAAGAGCAGCAGGAAGAGGTGGGGGAAAACAAATTTGTTTTAAACGTGGTGTGTGATAAGGACAGATTAGGAGATCTCATCAGGTGGTACGGACAACCTTGTAGTAGATGTGGAAAACCTTATTTTACCATCACTGAAGTGGATGTATATAATACATCGTTAAGACATAAATTTTTGTGATTTTTTTTTTTTTTTTTCTAAAACTTTATAATAAATATATGAACCAAGTAGGCATTTTTTTTTGTTTTCCTTGACACCAGCAACAAATCAATTAAAATAGACAAAAATTAAATTATAAAGTAATTTTATTAAATAATATTTCTTACATTCTACAAATTTTTAATTTTGAACATTGTAAAATTTCATAATGTCGTTCAAATTGGCAGAACTGTCAAAAAAGGCAGCAGTAGCATTCATTGGTTGTCCCCTTTCCTCTTCTTCTTCATCGTCTTCCTCTGGGATAGCAGACGGAATAATTTCCAGTTTGTACCTCTTGCCCTCCTTCCCATAATTAATTAGAAACGAGTTTACCAACTCTGGAAGATTTTCTTCTGGGATCGCAGTAAATCTTTGGGGAAGATACAGGTTGCATAAATTGTCCAGTCTTACCTGTATCCTCTCCCCAAAATTGCTCTCCACCCGTTTAACCTCTGTTATATGGTATTTGCGGTTTATTTCCATGGTGGATAGGTTGAGCCATACGGCTCCACCGCTGAGTTGATTAAACAAATCAATAGCCTTCTTTCCGGACGCCATTTTTTTTTGCTTGTCTTCTTAAACTCTTACTAATAACCACACAAAGAATACTGAATAATCGACTACAATTTCATTTCTTTATATACAGGCATTGCTGATAAGTCAAACACGTGTTCGTTTAGCATTTCTAGAAATATCTAGAATTACAATGACGCAAACACATCCGTTAACAAATGGTCTGATAACTTTTACGCAAACTGTATGATATTTAAATTGCTAAAATTTGCCTTCTTAGACATAAAGTTAAAACAAAAAAAGACAAGTCACGTACGCAAAAACTGGTAGATCACGTGATTACGTAACTATATTTAATGTTAAAATCACATTAAGATACGATTTGTTGAATTTTAATTTTTTTTTTTTTGGTTTATCCAATAACAGATAAAAAAATTCCTAAAAGTCATTTATACGGATCCGGTCACGTACGCACGACATATCATACTATTACGTAATAAAATCACATGTAACTCTGGGGCAGAATGTAGCACCTGGGACAGAACCGCAGCACCTTTTTGGGTGCGAGTAGAATCGATGAGCACCTTTACGACTGGGGCAGAATCGATTTCAACCAAGATTCGAGGCTAAAGTTTCGTTTTCGCTTATTTTGCCTTATAAATATACCTAAATATACCTTAAATTGCACCTTAGGGTGTTGGATTAGAATCAGGGGGCCTTGGTGAAACTGGGGTAGAACCGCAATTGCACCTAAGGTGTGGGTAGAAGCAGCCTAAACTACCTACTCATAATAATTATAATAGATAAAAGAATTTAATGTTTGATGTAATACGAACAAAATCCGGGTGGCGGCTGCAGAATGAACTATTCAGTGTTTAAGTAAAAAAGTCATCCAGTGTACTTTGATTGTCTAATGACTTGTTAGAAGAGGTTATAGCGAACAAAAGCAAGAGCAAGTAACGACAAACAAAAAAGCAGGCGATTTCTTATTACATATTGTTATCTATGAAGTAAAAGTAGTTCAATGGTCACCTGTCATTGTCAACTGTCAATAGTGTGAATTTTTGTGGTTTTGTTTATCATGCTCTGCTTTTCATTACGGAGGTTTCCTACCTGCTTTTTAAACGAATACCGTGGTGAAATAGTTCTGCCGCTGTTTGTTTTTTCTTTACGATGGTTTTCATTTGAAACAAAAAATGTTTGTAGCAGTGGTTCTTATGGAACGATCTCGAACTGATTAAAAGGTGAATGGTGATCGAAAGTGGGTTTATTTCGTGTGGAATTGCATCGAGGACTTGGGAACTAAATGCCATAACTTTTTTGTGAATTTTGTGCACTATTTGAAAACTATGGATAGTTACAAATTTGTTTAGTAAAGCAGATCGTGCTGCAAAAAGTTGGTAGAGTGGGGTACAGAGGAAACTACTGCACAAGCTCGCTTGAGCATGAGATATTTGCAGGGTGATTTTCTTAATTTGTTGGAGATTTCCTGCACTTTAGGAAAACTGAGTCTGCTGGAGCACAAGGAAAATGCGCAAACAATGCTGATGCAGGGGCTGAAGCAATAACGGAAGGTTCACCAAGAACATTCATGTGATAAGTTCAGCAGCAACTTAGTATTTTAGTTGCATCTATTTGTACATCCTTGAACACAATTAAAGTCATCTCAGTTGAACACTGGTTTGAATCAATGGGATACATGATTCACAAAATGTGGGAGTAAAAAGCATTATATCCAGAAAAAATAGGACAGATGTACATCGAAATCTGATAGGACCAATCATTTTTCAATGTAACACATAAATCATAAAATCAAAACAATTTTTAATATATTTTTAAACTAGGTATTGTAAATCTGCAAAGATATCACACTGAAATTCTTCAGTAATTTACCAACTTCAGAATAATGAAATTAGAGAAGGATATTTTCAACAAAATGTGCAACTTTACACTACAGACCAGAAACAACGAAGTTTTTAAGGAACTATTTTGTTCATCGATTACCATGGCTGTAGAGAGGCAGGTGCAAATGCACAGGGTGCAAGATAAGAATAGGACACAAAAGTGTTTAAGACGATGATGACTTTTTTTTAATTGTCGAAATTATGTTCAGGTGGTATGTATAAAATTATTGTGTTTTGCGAGGCCTAAATTTAATATTTTTCACAGGGCCCATTGAAAGCCAGGTACAGTATTACTGACTAATGAGTAAAAATACTGAAATTGCAGGGCTGCACCTAAGTTAAAATCTTTCGAACACCACATTACAGCAAAGCATTAAAGAAGGATTTGTGGAAATTAGCAACAATCAAAATGAACTGAATGAGGTGTCAACATTAGAAGCATTTTTGATCTTTCTAAATGTTAACCTGTTTCCTCTCGTTCATTTTTTTTATGTTACATTTTATTGTATGAAATAATGTAACCATGTAAAAAGCTGCTTTAAAATAAAATAGAAAACAGATGCAGTTCTTTTTTATTTATTTATTTTCATTTTAATGCTAAGAAAGAGCTTGAAATAAAAAAAAGCATGAAATTTATCTGTAAAGTGTACATTATGAGGAGAATTAAAAAAAAATTTTCATAGGAAATGTAAAATTTTCAAAAATTTTGAGATTGCGAAATTTTAAAAAGTTGAAATTTTGCAAAATAGTCTGAAATTTAAAAAAAACAAACATTTTAAGAAATATTTAGATTTGAAAAATGATGTAAATTTTCAAAAAAAGGCGAACATTCTAAAGTAGCGCTAATTAAAAAAAAATTAAAATCAAAACTTTTAAAAAAGTCAAAATGTCAAAAAATATCCAAACATGTATAAAAAAATTGTAATTCAAAAAGTTAATTTTTAAAACATCAAAATTTTCAAAAGAAAAATAGAAATCTCTGAAATCGTACTAATTTTCAAAATAAAAATTGAAATTTTGATGAAAACTTTAGAGATTTTCAAGAGTCGAAATTTTGAAGAACTAGTGAATTTTTCTTAAAATAGGATTTAATTAAAAAGCCTAAACTTTGACCACCGTAAAAATTTTGATAAAAAAAGTCGAAATTTTGAAATAAAATCGGAATCTTTTGCAACATTCAAAAAAAACCCATTTTTCATAAAAATCCAAATTTAAAAATAATAAATTTTGAAAAAAGATTTCAACATTTTAGAAATTAAAAAATTTAAAGTTTGCAAAAAGTAGCAATTTAAAAAAAATAGTTGAAATTTAAAATAATGTGGAAATTATAAAGCATAGGCGAACTGTTTAAAAATATCAAAATTTCCAGAAAATTTCGAAATTTTCAGCCTAAAATTTAAAAAGATTCAACTCTTAAAAAAGTCAAAATTTCCAAAAATTTGGAAATTATTTTGTAAGATGATTTAAAAAAAAGGATTATTGATAGATTGGAAATTTTGAGGAAATGTGGAAATTATCAGACAAGTCAAAATTTTTGAAAACATCTAAATTCTGAAAAGTGGCAATTTTCAGGGAAGGTTCAAATTTTAAAAAGCTCTCTAAATTTTGAAATATAATCTAGATCTGGAAAAAATAACAGCCTTTCACAAAAAACATATTTTCAAAAAGATTAAAAAAATCAAAATTTTGAAAAAAGTGCATTCGAAGAATATTCCACTTTCAAAAGAAGTATAAATGGGAGGTAATATTTGTTTGACCTGTCAAATTCTTCGATTTTTTAAGAATTTTGCTTCTAAATATGAAAAAAATTCAAAGATCTAGAAAAGGTCAAAATGCAAAATTTATAAATTTGGGAAAGAACTTAAGTTATAGCTTTCCAAAAATTAATCCTATTCTCCCAAATTACTGTTATCTATTTGGGATTTTGGAAGGGCTTGAAACTCGCTTAACCTCTTAGAGTAATTATACTAACTTTAACTATCGACTTTGCAGACCTGAAATTTGGAAAATTCATTTCACCAGTTTTATCGATTGTAAATTTAGCCGATTTAAAATTTACCCGCTTTTAAGTTTGGGACTCAATATAACATTAGTAGGAAGGCTCAAGTCTCTACTGCTTTCGTAAATTAAAGGAAATAAATAGAAAACCTGAAACATCTTTTATTTATTTATTTACATTAACTGTGATACCAATAATTAACATTTTCTTAATTACAGTATACTCGGATTTTGTTGGGAGAATCTCAGTTAAAATATTGTTATTCCTCGCCTTGATGGTGTACCTGTATTGTCCCAATTTTCCAATGAATCATCGTGTCATCTCCACTTACTCGGCACAATTTAGTGATCTAAAAAAATGGTAAAAAATTTATAGCTCTAAATACATTTTTGTAACATTTTAGTGTAATTTTTGACAAATGTCGACATTTTAAAAGATGGTCTTCTAAAAAGTTGAAACTTTGGAGAATGCTGAAATTTGAGAACAAATGAAATTGTCAAAAAATTTGAAACAGAGGCAGAAAGTTCTAAAAATTCCAAATTTTCAGGAGGAGACTAAAATTTGAAAATTGACAAAATTTTCAAGAAAAGTTTCAATTTTAAGTCAAAAATTTAAAGGCCCAAGTTACTGAAAAAAAGTCAAAATTTTTAAAAATGTCTGAAATGTCAGACAGTTACAATTTCCAAAAAAGAATATAACGATTTTCAAAAATAGGTCAAAATTTTGAAAAAATTGTTATGTTGGAAATGCTGACATTTTCAAAAAATTCAAGAGTTCGGAAAAATTACCGACATTTTTAAAAACAATTCAAATTCTTTTAAAAAGGGCGAAATTTAAAAAAAATTGAGATATTTTTGGTCAAATCTTCAAAGTTTTTGAAACTTTTAAATATACTGAAGAAATGTCAAAAATAATAGAAAAGTCAAAATTTTCAAAAAAGCCGAAATCTTGAATAGTTAAATTTTCAAAAAAGTTGAACGTTCTTAAAAAGAGTCAACATTTTTGAACGATAATTTTTATAAAAAGCTAAAAATTTTGAAGAAATGCTGAAAAGTAAAATAATAGTCAAAACAAATCGAAATTTTACAAAAACAACAAAATTTTGAACAAAACGAAATATTAAAAAAAATTGTTATTTTAAAAAATAGTCGAAATGTTCAGTCGAAATTTTGCAAAAATGACTCTTTGAAAAAAAAAACCAAAAATTTAGAAATAGGCAAAACTTTCAAAGAATTACGGCCTATTCGCCAAAATTTTAGGATGAAAACTTTTACGAAAAATTAAAATTTTTGAAAAAAGTCCAAATTTGGCTAAAATTTTAAGATTTTTACAAAAATTCAAAATATTACAAAATATTCAAAAAGTCCAAGAAAAGACAAAATTTCAAAAGAAATCTAAATTTAAAAAAAAAACGGAAGAAAGCGAAAATTATGAAATTTTGAAAAAAAAACAAAATTTAAAAACAAATTACCTGTCCCAAAAAAATTTGAAATTTTAAAAAATAGTTGCTGAAATTTTCAGTCCAAATTTTAGGGTTGAAATTTGCAAAAATATTAGAATTTTGAAAAAAGTCAAGAAATTTGAAAACACGTAAAAAATTTTAAGTATGAATAAAAAAAACTTGAAAAATCTTCAAGTTTTAAAACAAGTAGAAATTTGTTTTGAAATTTGAAAAATGTTAAAATTATTCAAAATCATTCGAAATTTAATTAAAAAAAATGAAAACTTGAGAAATAGTTTAAAATTTCCAAACTTGGTCAAAATATTACAAAAATGTCCAAATTGAAAAAAATTCTACTATTTTAAAATTTTTAAAGAAAGCCTAAATTTTTAAGGGTGTAAATCATTAGAAAAGTCAAAATTTAAAAAAATTGACATTTTCAAAACAAATAAAAATTTTCTGAAGAGTAGGAACTTAAAAAATTCAAGTTTTTAAAAAAGTAGATATTTTGAAAACAGCTGAAATATTTAAGTCTTAAAAAGTTCAAGTTGAAGTCTAAATTTTTAAATAAAATCAAAATTTTTAAAAATCAAACCTTTAAAAAAATTTGATCTTACCAAAACTTTTTTTTGTCAAATTTTAAAAAACTCTGAATTATTCGAAAAGCAAAATTTTAAAAATAGTCGAAATTATCAGAAAGGTCAAAAATTTCAAGGAAGGAAGAATTCCAAGGAAGTCGAAATTTTGAAAAAAGTTACAATTTTTGAAAACTGTTGAAATTTTGGATAAAGTTGAAATTTTGAAAAAAAGTCAAACATTTAAAAGAAGTCAAACTTTTTAAATAAGTTTTTACCTTTTACTCGGTTAAATAATAATTTGATATTGATCAAAAAGGCGAAATTTTGAGAAAAATTAAACCATTTAAAAAACTCGACATTTTTAAAAAATTCGAAATTTTAAAGTATTTCAAATTTCAAACAAAAATCAAAAATTTGGTAAAAAAGAAAGTTAAAATTATAAAAATTTAAAAAACAATTGAAATTATCGAAATGAAAAAAAATCTATACACGATAAAAAAGTAATAAGTGGGGTCGGGTGACATTCGCTAATCAGTATTTAATAATTTTAATTCAATGCGAGTGTTTTTATTGCTGCTGTGAAAAATCTTTACCCTTCATTTGGGCCTACCCAACAAATTTAGATACACGCTAAACATAGTACCTATAACTTAGAAATTCTAAGAAAAACTTTGAAATTGCTAAAAACAAACTCGAATTTTCGTGGAACTGGTCTAAAGTTCCAGAGTAAAGTTAAACTTTCGAAAAGATATTTTAAATGACAGCATGTCGAAATTTGTTAAGCTTAAAATTAAAAATTGAGGTAAAAAGTGAAAAACAAAATCTCAAACTGGGACTTTAAAATAAAATCTAATTCAAACCTAAAATTTCATAAAAAAAGTTTACATTTTGAGATTAAAGTTAAAACTAAAAAAAGAACAGATAATTTATAACAAAAGCTTTTTTCCCAAATTCTGAAGTAACAAACGCATTGGCTTTTTAAGTTTGCAAATTTGGAAAAAACCAAGAATTGTGATTTCGATGACTTGTATTCGGGCAATTGTAGTAGGTCAATTGTTTTTCAGTGAATTAACCTAGATTCGGAATTTTGCTCTCTTTGATTGTCCTCTATGCTTCAAGAATGTTGCCCTTATGGGAATTAAATTTTGACTTTCACTTGTAATTTCTACTTTCTTTTTAGATTTTTCCTTTCTTTGCTTCTTCTAAATTGCGACTTCGAAATTTCTCATTACTGAAATTTTGATTTTTTTTTCTTATATACATATACTATACAGGGTGGTTCAGTCATAATGTCATTAATTTTAACAGAAGGTAGAGAAAAATGAGTATGATACGAATCCGTTATTAAAAATATATGTTTATAATACATTTTCGCCGAAAAAAAAATCATTTCAAATCATAATTAAAACCCCTTTTCAGGCTGCCACTGGCGGTCATGTAGCTTCGTATGATACATATACTTCTTAAGTATATGGTATGACATATCCAATTTGACCTCTGTCAGCTTGGATGCGACGTTGCCAAAATTTTAAAGTATTGTCGTTATACTGTTAGTGTTGATTGAATCAACGCTGTTAGACATAATAAATAGATTTAAAATCATTTAACATATCTAATGCGAGTTGCAGGAATGCATAATAATTATAATAGATAAAAGAATTTAATGTTTGATGTAATACGAACAAAATCCGGGTGGCGGCTGCAGAATGAACTATTCAGTGTTTAAGTAAAAAAGTCATCCAGTGTGCTTTGATTGTCTAATGACTTGTTAGAAGAGGTTACAGCGAACAAAAGCAAGAGCAAGTAACGAAAAACAAAAAGGCAGGCGATTTCTTATTACATATTGTTATCTATGAAGTAAAAGTAGTTCATTGGTCACCTGCCATTGTCAACTGTCAATAGTGTCAATTTTTGTGGTTTTGTATATTATGCTCTGCTTTTCATTACGGAGGTTTCCTACCTGCTTTTTAAACGAATACCGTGGTGAAATAGTTCTGCCGTTTTTTTGTTCTTTCTTTACGATGGTTTTCATTTGAAACAAAAAATGTTTGTAGCAGTGGTTCTTATGGAACGATCTCGAACTGATTAAAAGGTGAATGGTGATCGAAAGTGGGTTTATTTCGTGTGGAATTGCATCGAGGACTTGGGGACTAAATGCCATAACTTTTTTGTGGATTTTGTGCACTATTTGAAAACTATGGATAGTTACAAATTTGTTTAGTAAAGCAGATCGTGCCGCAAAAAGTTGGTAGAGTGGGGCACAGAGGAAACTACTGCACAAGCTCGCTTGAGCATGAGATATTTGCAAAGTGATTTTCTTAATTTGTTGGAGATTTCCTGCACTTTAGGAAAACTGAGAGTCTGCTGGAGCACAAGGAAAATGCACAAACAATACTGATGCGAGGGCTGAAGCAATAATGGAAAGTTCACCAAGAACATTCATATGATAAGTTCAGTAGCAACTTAGTATTTTAGTTGCATCTACTTGTACATCCCTGAACACAATTAAAGTCATCTCAGTTGAACACTGGTTTGAATCAACGGGATACATAATTCACTAAATGTGAGAGTAAAAAGCATTATATCCAAAAAAAAATAGGACAGATGTACATCGAAATCTCATAGGACCAATCATTTTTGAAGGTAACACATAAATCCTAAAATCAAAACAATTTTTAATATATTTTTAAACTAGGTATTGTAAATCTGCAAAGATATTACACTGAAATTCTTCAGTAATTTACCAACTTCAGAATAATGAAATTGGAGAAGGATATTTTCAACAAAATGTGCAACTTTACACCACAGATCAGAAATAATGAAGTTTTTAAGGAACTATGTTTTTCATTGATTAACAGGGCTGTAGAGAGACAGGTGCAAATGCACAGAGTGCAAGATAAGAATAGGACACAAAAATGTTTATGCCGATGTTGACCTATTTTTAATTGTCGAAATTATGTTCAGGTGGTATGTATGAAATTATTGTTTTTTGCGAGGCCTAAATTTAATATTTTTCACAGGGCACATTGAAAGCCAGGTACAGTACTACTGACTAATGAGTAAAAATACTGACATTGCTGGCTACACCTAAAAGTTAAAATCTTTTGAACACCACATTACAGCAAAGCATTAAAGAAGGATTTGTGGAAATTAGCAACAATCAAAATGGACTTAATGAATGAGGTGTCAACATTTGAAGCATTTTTGATCTTTCTAAATGTTAACCCGTTTCCTCTCATTCATTTTTTATGTTACATTTTATTGTATGAAATAATGTAACTATATAAACAGCTGCTTTAAAATAAAATAAAAAACAGATGCAATTCTTTTTCATGTCCTTTTTATTTATTTATTTTCATTTTAATGCTAAGAAAGAGATTGAAATTTAAAAAAAAAGCATGAAATTTATCTGTAAAGTGTACATTATGAGGAGAATTTAAAAAGTGAGAAATTTGAAAAAAAATAGTTCAAATTTTGGAAAAAACTAAAAATTTTGAAAAGGTCAAATTTTTGAAAAACATCGAAATTTTTATAGGAAATGCAAAATTTTCAAAAATTTTATGAGATTGCGAAATTTTAAGAAATTAAAGATTTGAAATAATTTAAATTCTTATCAAAAATTGGAAATTTTAAAAAGTTGAAATTTTGCAAAATAGTATGAAATTAAAAAAACAAACATTTCAAGAAATATCTTGAAAAATGATGGAAATTTTCAAAAAAGGGCGAACGTTCTAAAGTAGCGCTAATTAAAAAAAAAGAAAATCAAAACTTTTAAAAAAGTCAAAATGTCAAAAAATATCCAAACATGTATAAAAAATTGTAATTCAAAAAGTTAATTTTTAAAACATCGAAATTTTCAAAAGAAAAATAGAAATCTCTGAAATCGTACTAATTTTCAAAATAAAAATTCAAATTTTGATGAAAACTTCAGAGATTTTCAAGAGTCGAAATTTTGAAGAGCTAGTGATTTTTTTTAAAATAGGATTTTATTAAAAAGCCTAAACTTTGACCACAGTAAAAATTTTGATAAAAAAAGTCGAAATATTGAAATAAAATCGGAATCTTTAGCAACATTCAAAAAACCCATTTTTCATAAAAATCCAAATTTAAAAATAATAAATTTTGAAAAAAGATTTCAACATTTTAGAAATTAAAAAATTTAAAGTTTGCAAAAGGTAGTAATTTAAAAAAAAATTGAAATTTAAATAAATGTGGAAATTATAAAGTACTGTTTAAAAAATATCAAAATTTCCAGAAAATTTCGAAATATTCAGCCTAAAATTTAAAAAATTTCAACTTTTAAAAAGTCAAAATTTCCAAAAATGTCGAAATTATTTTGTAAGATGGTTTTTAAAAAAAGGATTATTGATAGATCGGAAATTTTGAGGAAATGTGGAAATTATCAGACAAGTCGAAATTTTTGAGAACATCTAAATTCTGGAAAGTGGAAATTTTCAGGGAAGGTTCAAATTTTAAAAAGCTCTCTAAATTTTGGAATATAATCTAGATCTGGAAAAAATAATAGCCTTTCACAAAAAACATATTTTCAAAAAGATTAAAAAAATCAAAATTTTGAAAAAAGTGCATTTCGAAGAATATTCCAGACTTTCAAAAGAAGTATAAATGGGAGGTAATATTTGTTTGACCTGTCAAATTCTTCGATTTTTTAAGAATTTTGCTTCTAAATATGAAAAAAATTCAAAGATCTAGAAAATGTCAAAATGCAAAGTTTAAAAATTTGGGAAAGAATTTAAGTTATAGCTTTCCAAAAATTAATCCTACTGTCCCAACTTACTGTTATCTATTTGGGATTTTGGAAGGGCTTGAAACTCGCTTAGCCTCTTAGAGTAATTATACTAACTTTAACTATCGACTTTGCAGACCTGAAATTTGGAAAATTCATTTCACCAGTTTTATCGATTGTAAATTTGGCCGATTTAAAATTTACCCGCTTTTAAGTTTGGGACGTAATATAACATTAGCAGGAAGGCCCATGTCGCTACTACTTTCGTAAATTAAAGGAAATAAATAGAAAACCTGAAACATCTTTTATTTATTTATTTACATTAACTGTGATACATATAATTAATATTTTATTAATTACAGTATAATCAGGTTTTGTTGGCAGAATCTCAGTTAAAATAATTTTATTCCTCGCCTTGTTGGTGTACCAGTATTGTCCCAATTTTCCAATGAGTTATCGTGTCATCTCCACTTACTCAGCACACTTAGTGATCTAAAAAAATTGTAAATAATTTATAGCTGTAAATACATTTTTTTAACATTTTAGTGAAATTTTTGACAAATGTCGACATTTTAAAAGATGGTCTTTTAAATCTTCTAAAAAGTTAAAACTTTGGAGAATGCTGAAATTTCGGAACAAATGAAACTTTCAAAAAATTTGAAACCAAGGCAGAAAGTTCTAAAAATTCCAAATTTTCAGGAGGAGACTAAAATTTGAAAATTGACAAAATTTTCAAGAAAAGTTTGAATTTAAAGTCACAAATTTAAAGGCCCAAGTTACTGAAAAAAAGTCGAAAATTTTAAAAATGTCTAAAATGTAATAGACAGTTAAAATTTCCAAAAAAGAATATAACGATTTTCAAAAATAGGTCAAAATTTTGAAAAAATTGCTATCATGTTGGAAATGTTGACATTTTTAAAAAATTCAAGAGTTTTTAAAAACAATTTAAATTCTTTTTAAAAGTTTTTGAAACTTTTAAATATACTGAAGAAACGTCAAAAACAATAGAAAAGTCAAAATTTTCAAAAAAGCCTAAATTTTAAATAGTTAAATTTTCAAAAAAGTCGTACGTTCTTTAAAAAAGCCAACATTTTTGAACGATAATTTTTATAAAAAGTTAAAAATTTTAAAGAAATGCTGAAATGTAAAATAATAATCAAAACAAATCGAAATTTTAGAAAACAACAAAATTTTGACCAAAACGAAATATTAAAAAAAATTGTTATTTTAAAAAATAGTCGAAATTTTGCAAAAATGACCTTTTGAAAAAAAAACCAAAAATTTAGAAATAGGCAAAACTTTCAAAGAATTACGACCTATTCGCCAAAATTTTAGGATGGAAACTTTTATGAAAAATTAAAATTTTTGACAAAAGTCCAAATTGGGCTAAAATTTTAAAATTTTTACAAAAATTCAAAATATTACAAAATATTCAAAAAGTCCAAAAAAAAAGACAAAATTTCAAAGAAAATCTAAATTTTCAAAAAAAAACGGAAGTTTGCGAAAATTATGAAATTTTGTAAAAAAAACAAAATTTAAAAACAAATTACGCTGCCCAAAAAAATTTGAAATTTTGAAAAATAGTTGCTGAAATTTTCAGTCCAAATTTTAGGGCTGAAATTTGCAAAAATATTAGAATTTTGAAAAAAGTCAAGAAATTTGAAAACACGTAAAAAATTTAAAGCATGAATAAAAAAAATTGAAAAAGTTTTAAAACAAGTAGAAATTTGTTTTGAAATTTGAAAAAATGTTAAAATTATTCAAAATCATTCGAAATTTAATTTAAAAAAATGAAAACTTGAGAAATAGTCTAAAATTTCCAAACTTTGTCAAAACATTACAAAAATGTCCAAATTGAAAAGAATTCAACTATTTTAAAATTTTTAAAGAAAGCCTAAATTTTTAAGGGTGTAAATATTAAAGAAATGCCAAAATCATAAGAAGAGTTAAAATTTAAAAAAATTGACATTTTTAAAACAAATAAAAATTTTCTGAAAAGTAGGAACTTAAAAAATCCAAGTTTTCAAAAAAGTAGATCTTTTGAAAAAACCTGAAATATTTAAGTCTTAAAAAGTTAAAGTTTAAGTCTAAATTTTTAAATAAAATCGAAATTTTTAAAAATCAAACCAAAAAAAAAATATCTTACCAAAACTTTTTTTAGTCAAGTTTTTAAAAAAATCTGATTTATTGAGAGATCAAAAATTTCAAGGAAGGAAGAATTCCAAGGAAGTCGAAATTTTGAAAAAAGTTACAATTTTTGAAAACTGTTGAAATTTTGGATAAAGTTGAAATTTTGAAAAAAAGTCAAACTTTTTAAATGAGTTTTTACCTTTTACTCGGTTAGATATTAATTTGATATTGATCAAAAAGTAGAAATTTTGAGAAAAATTAAACCATTTAAAAAACTTGACATTTTCAAAAAATTCGAAATTTTCTAAAGGGGAAGGTTTGTAAATAAGGTAAAAATTTTGAAAAAAATCGAAATTTTGGTAAAAAAGAAGGTTAAAATTACAAAAATTTAAAAAACAATTGAAATTATCGAAATTAAAAAAAATCTATACACGATAAAAAAGTAATAAGTGGGGTCGGGTGACATTCGCTAGTCAGTATTTAATAATTTTAATTCAATTGCTGCTGTGATAAATCTTTACCCTACATTTGGCCCTACCCAACAAATTTAGATACAGGGCTCGTTTAAGGCACGCTACGCCACTGCTAAACAAAGTACCTACAACTTAGAAATTCTAAGAAAAGCGTTGAAATTGCGAAAAACACACTGGAAATTTATTATACACTATTCCCAAATCTCTAATTTAAGCTCGAATTTTCGTGGAACTGGTTTAAATTTCCAGAGTAAAGTAAAATTTTCGAAAAAATATTTTAAATGGCAGCATGTCGAAATTTGCTAAGCTTAAAATTAAAAATTGAGGTAAAAAGTGAAAAACAAAATCTCAAACTAGGACTTTAAAATAAAATCTAATTCAAACCTAAAATTTCATAAAAAAGTTTGACATTTTGAGATTAAAGTTAAACTAAAAAAAGAACAGATAATTTATGGCAAACGCTTTTTTCCCAAATTCTGAAGTAACAAACGCATTGGCTTTTCAAGTTTGCAAATTCGAAAAAAAACAAGAATTGTGATTTCGATGACTTGTATTCGGGCAACTGTAGTAGGTCAATTGTTTTTCGGTGAATTAACCTAGATTTTTCCTAAAAATTCTTAGTTAAGACTTTCAATATATTTGATTCACAATTTTTACAACAAAAAAGATAGATATGTATCATTAGGAAAAACTTTTTTTTCTTCACACTGGAAACAATAAAGTAAAATTGTAGTAAAGAAATAAAATAAAAATGTTTTATTTTATAATACCCTGATAACTCAAAAATTTTAACTTTTTTAAGATCCAAGTTCGTCATGTACATTTTTAGACAGGAATGAATTCAATTATCACAGTTCTACAAATTAATTGTAGAAAAATAACAATCATTCACCATAACATTGAAGAATATAATCTATTTAGCAAAGAGGTTTTTAATGAAACATTGCACAGAAGAAAAAATCACAATAAACGGTATTCTGCCCTGCCAAGCAAGATCATCATCTACATATTTGATGGTTTTGAGTAATTTATGACAATTTTTTGGCGGAACTAATTTGCTTGTTATGAAAAGAGCCAGTTTACCTTTCATCACAACATTCTTTTTGCAACATTCTTCTTTCACAAGGGTTCCTGCAAAGCTGCTCTGAAAGCCAAATTGATGGGCAGCATGTACATTTTTGTCTGACCAATGTGTATGTTGTGACTGCAAACAAATTATTTATTTCAGTGTAAGACATTTTAATACTTAAGTTACAAAACTTCAACAGATTAAATAATCAAACACATATGTTTCCTAATAGAAGTAGTAAAAAAACAATCTACTGACTAAGTTAATCATTTAGAGAGGTTGAAAAGCTGTTCATATTTACTTACTGCAAACTAAAGTAAAGTAAAATACCAGCACTGGTAAAATAACATTCATCTGTCCACAGCACTTTGTCACTTTGTTGTTGACTTTAAAACCAGCAAACAAGTTGAAACAATCAAGAAGACTGGGAAAATCGGCCTATTAGGTAGGTACCTTTTAAATAAATTGGTTTCTTATAGTTTGGAAACTGATGTATGTATATTTTGATCTACTTTAATTTTTTAAATGAGTTCAATATCGTCAATGTTAAACAAGTGAACTGAATGAAAAAAATTGAAAAAAAACTCGATAAAAGTTATTGGACCCTCCTTCAGCAACGGCACTGCCGTCTTGCTATTTAGGGAAACAGTAAGTAGATTTAAGATTATATTATATTCTACTTGATTTTTTAAATTGGCGGTTAGGATCCCTGTTATTATTTTAGGTTATCTTAAAATGACAACCAAAGTTTATGGTGTAGGTATGGAGGTCCTACAAAAAGTGTATCTGTTCCAGTTTTTGTTAAAGAAAAGAAAATTTGGCATAGTCGAGAAAATGATGGATTTCCTAGCCTTTGTGCAAGTTCAAAGGGAGAAAGAACCGATACCAGTGAATAAACAAATATCAGTAGCACACACTACCATTTTAATTGAAGAAACACCAATAGCAAAATATAAGATGGGCAAAATTGAAACAAATGCTGACAGCAACCAGGTTGTTATACGATTTAAGAAGCCATTCTGGAGGATAGGCAAGTTTATTTCCTTTGATTTTAAAACTGCAACAGAGAAAAATTGATACCGCGTTAGTCGTGATAACATTTTTTTAGGAGGATTGACCGGGGGGAACGGCCAATTTGGACGAAAATAATTAATTTTTGGATTAAGAACGTCATCGCCAAGTGTTTTCAAACAAAAAAAAAATGGTGGTTGACGTTCATAGATGGCAGCACGAAAGAAGACGTGTCGTTTAAAAATCAAACAAGGAAAATGGCGGATAACGGTCACAAGGCTTGAAAAATGAGAAAATATAGGGTTTTAACCGTAAATCCAGACAATTTGGCAGTAAAGCACTGCGAATGTCGATTAGAAACAACTGCCACGAAATTAAGAATACGTACCGCAAAAAAAAATTCAAATATTAACGGAAAGGCAGACACTCTGCGAGCACGTGGCTTGAAATTTACGCAAAGAAATTTTGTCAGGCTGAAAGGGGGCAAGGTGAATGATGCAAACAGTATTAAACAAATAAATAAATAAATAAATAACTGATAAACACTAAAGAAGAAAAAAAATGCAAAAAAAAATACTTACGGTTTTTAAGCTCGGGTCGCAACGGTGCACTATCAATGTCGTACGTCGGCGTCGGTAGAAAATTTGCGGTCAAAGCGCTAGGCAAATGGGCAAAGGTCGCAATGGGAACCGGGCGGCTGAAGATTCTCGACGGTTGTAGAAATCTTGCGCTGGTGGAGTACTGGCGACGACGACAGCAGACAAGGAACTGATTTTACTCCCGAGGGACTTGAGTGAATCACAATTCACTCATTAGGGGTGCCTAGCGCTTTGATGCAGCGAGTGTCGTCAAAAGCGGGAAAATTGAAAATATATTTATTTCGCTCCGGTATCATCTCCGGTATCTCCCTCCCTCCGGTGACGACACTCAGTTGAAAGTGAATTTTCGCGGTGATAGTGCGACGCTGCTTCCCCTAGCATTTATTTTCAAACAACAAAATACAAAAGTCTTAAATCTAACTTAACCTAACATAAAAATGGCTATCTTATCGAAGATAGCTGTCACGCCTCGGGTAAGGACGTGACCACAGTCTTCCTCGCGGACATCTTCTTTAAAGATGTGGTGTAGTGACAGCTTCGTGACCTGGCTGCTACTTCTTCTTAGCTGGTGTCTTTTGCTTGGGAATGGGTCCTTGGAAAAGACGGCGAGAGACAGTGGGGCCTCTGCCGAAGAGGAATGGGTCCTTTTGACAAAATAAAGAAGAAATTATGGCGAGGAAAGTGTCTTCGACAAGTTGGCGAGAGTCAATGGGGACTCTGCCAGAGAGGAAGTGAGTCCTCTGGAAATGGCTGGAAAGAACAAAAATTGGTGGAGAGAAAATGGTTCCTCTGGATCACGAAGCGGTCGTAGTTCTGGTCCTGCCGTCGAGCTGGTCGCTGGTGATGCAGGGTCACTAGCACTGCACTACACTACACTCGCGCACTGCACCGCACTTCTTAATCTAACTTAAATCTACGAACAATGTTTCCCTAATTCTACCTTAACCTAGGAGAGTTTTTCCACTTTGTCTTTTCATCTCACTGCACTTCACTGCACTATGGCTTCGAGCGTCCTAATGAGGCGTCGAAGGTTGGCTCTTCAAAGCAAAAAAAAAAGGTGTAGGGGAACATCTGGTAGCTCGAGTCGGTCGGGTGTCCTGAAACGTCTGATAGGGCCGGCATTGTAGCAACAAAAGTAGTGTTCGACAACTGGAGGCGAATCCGCTGGCGGCGGCTCCGGGGGAGGCGGTTCAACTGGAAGCGCGAAACTGGGCGAGCTTTCTTGGCAAAATCAGTCTCGGATTGCTCAGCCCCTTCTGAAGTCGAAATTCCGAATTTTCGCTGAAACTGTGGGGCAAAGGGGACTCGAGCTAGATGCTGTCGTAGGTTTATGTCTCTGGAACAAAAGTATTTCGCGGGACTCGCGAAAGAAAATTTCGCGGTAGCGCAAGGGAGTTTCGCAGTCGCGCAAGTCGGTTTCTCAGTCGTGCAAGTTGATTTCGTGGTTGCGGCGGTCCCTAGTGTGAAACTGGAAGTCGTGGAGCTGACGATGGTGGGGTTCGTGACTGCGGAAAGGGAAGCATTCGCAACTGCTGGGGATCTCGCCGCCTCTACCGCGAAAACGGAGGATTCCGCAACCTTAGTAACGGAATTAAAATAGCTTGCGATCTTTGTCGCAGAATCAGGGCAATTCGCGAGCTTTGTCGCGGAATCCAGACAATTCGCGAGCTCTGTCGCGGAATTGGAGGAATTGGCGAGCTTTGTCGCGGAATCAGGGCAATTTGCGACCTCTGTCGCGAAATTGGGGCAATCTGCGAGCTCTGTCGCGGAATTTGAGGAATTCGCGAGCTCTGTCGTAGAATCAGTGCAATTTGCGAGCTTTGTCGCGAAATTGGGGCAATCCACGAGTTCTGTCGCGGAATCGGAGCGATTCGGACAGTACCCGCGGAATTAGTGGGCGTCGTGCTGGTGGCGACTTTAGTAGCTGAAATCGCGTCGTCTTCGACTGTATTCGCGAGACTAGGACATCTCGCGACCTCCGTCACGGATCTGAAGAATGTTGCGAACTCAGTCTCGGATTCCGCGCATCTCGCAGCTTTAGTCGCTGAAACGGGAGCAGTGACAGTAACAGAGTTATTAATAGGGGTCAACCGTGCATCCGTAAATTCGGCTAAAGACATTAGAAATTGATTGAAAGTTGCATTCACAGTCTCGATAATATTTGCGAGATCTGGCGCGGAATTGGTGGATTTCGCGACCTTGGCCGGGGAATTGGAACAATTTGCGACCTCAGCCGTTGATCTGGAATAATTCTCGAACTCGGTCTTAGAGGTTGGAGATCTGGTTAGCTTAGTCTTGGGATTGAGAGTTTTCGCGGGGCGAAAATCTGTTGCGACTTCTGTCACGAATTTGGGACGATCCGCGAGAATAGCAGCCGCGAATGACTCGACCGCGGAAGTCAGAACCGCTGAACTTAGGTGCCTGGAATTTTCAGAAATTATTTGACTCACCAATTGTTGGAGCGCCAGTGATCTTTGGTTCCATCCAGCCTAGGTATAAGGGAATGTGCCTATGGTGTCCTCGAAGATTCGTAAATGCCTTCGGGCTGCTGCGGACAGGATTCCTTCGCTCTTGATCTGGTAGACGGTCTCATGGATAAGATCAAATGCCGCCAAAGCTTCACTAGATGGCTCATAACGAAAGTCATCTTCGCCAGATTGCAACGACTTAGTAGCAGAAGCAGACGAAGTCCTTAAACCGCGGTCTTCGAGCGTAGGCTGGTATCTGTTTCGGGATTGTTGGGCGCCATATTGTTGCTGCGAACAAAATCGTCTACTCCTCCGCATAGACGACATCTCAGGGACGGAGAACGATATTCTTATCAAATGATATTAGCCACACGTTGGGCACGCCATTTAATGATACCGCGTTAGTCGTGATAACATTTTTTTAGGAGGATTGACCGGGAGGAACGGCCAATTTGGGCGAAAATAATTAATTTTTGGATTAAGAACGTCATCGCCAAGTGTTTTCAAACAAAAAAGATGGTGGTTGACGTTCATAGATGGCAGCATGAAAGAAGACGTGTCGTTTAAAAATCAAACAAGGAAAATGGCGGATAACGGTCACAAGGCTTGAAAAATGAGAAAATATAGGGTTTTAACCGTAAATCCAGACAATTTGGCAGTGAAGCACTGCGAATGTCGATTAGAAACAACTGCCACGAAATTAAGAATACGTACCGCAAAAAAAATTCAAATATTAACGGAAAGGCAGACACTCTGCGAGCACGTGGCTTGAAATTTACGCAAAGAAATTTTGTCAGGCTGAAAGGGGGCAAGGTGAATGATGCAAAGCAGTATTAAACAAATAAATAAATAAATAACTGATAAACACTAAAGAAGAAAAAAAAATGCAAAAAAAAAAATACTTACGGTTTTTAAGCTGGGGTCGCAACGATGCACTATCAATGTCGTACGTCGGCGTCGGTAGAAAATTTGCGGTCAAAGCGCTAGGCAAATGGGCAAAGGTCGCAATGGGAACTGGGCGGCTGAAGATTCTCGACGGTTGGAGAAATCTTGCGCTGGTGGAGTACTGGCGTACGACGACAGCAGTAAGGAACTGACTTTACTCCAGAGGGACTTGAGTGAATCACCATTCACTCATTAGGGTTGCCTAGCGCTTTGATGCAGCGAGTGTCGTCAAAAGCGGGAAAATTGAAAATATATTTATTTCGCTCCGGTATCATTCTCCCTCCCTCCGGTGACGACACTCTGGTTGAAAGTGAATTTTCGCGGTGATAGTGCGATGCTGCTTCCCCTAGCATTTATTTTCAAACAACAACATACAAAAGTCTTAAATCTAACTTAACCTAACATAAAAATGGCTATCTTATCGGAGATAGCTGTCACGCCTCGGGTAAGGACGTGACCACAGTCTTCCTCGCGGACATCTTCTTCAAAGATGTGGTGTAGTGACAGCTTCGTGAACTGGTTGCTCCTTCTTCTTCGCTGGTGTCTTCTCCTTGGAAATGGGTCCTTGGAATAGACGAGTAGAGGCAATGGGGCCTCTGTCCGAAGAGGAATGGGTCCTTTTGACAAAATAAAGAAGAAATTATGGCGAGGAAAGTGTCTTCGACAAGTTGGCGAGAGTCAATGGGGACTCTGCCAGAGAGGAAGTGAGTCCTCTGGAAATGGCTGGAAAGAACAAAAATTGGTGGAGAGAAAATGGTTCCTCTGGATCACGAAGCGGTCGTAGTTCTGGTCCTGCCGTCGAGCTGGTCGCTGGTGATGCAGGGTCACTAGCACTGCACTACACTACACTCGCGCACTGCACCGCACTTCTTAATCTAACTTAAATCTACGAACAATGTTTCCCTAATTCTACCTTAACCTAGGAGAGTTTTTCCACTTTGTCTTTTCATCTCACTGCACTTCACTGCACTATGGCTTCGAGCGTCCTAATGAGGCGTGGAAGGTTGGCTCTTCAAAACAAAAAAAAAGGTGTAGGGGAACATCTGGTAGCTCGGGTCGGTCGGGTGTCCGGAAACGTCTGCTAGGGTCGGCATTGTAACGACAAAAGTAGTGTTCGACAATTGGAGGCGGATCCGCTGGCGGTGGCTCCGGGGGAGGCGGTTCAGCTGGAAGCGCGAAACTGGGGCGAGCTTTCTTGGCAAAATCAGTCGCGGATTGCTCAGCCTCTTCGGAAGTCGAAATTCCGAATTTTCGCTGAAACTGTGGGGCTAAGGCGACACGAGCTAGACGCTGTCGTGGGTTTATGTCTCTGGAACAAAAGTATTTCGCGGAACTCGCGAAAGAAAATTTCGCGGTAGCGCAAGGGAGTTTCGCAGTCGCGCAAGTCGGTTTCTCAGTCGTGCAAGTTGATTTCGTGGTTGCGGCGGTCCCTAGTGTGAAACTGGAAGTCGTGGAGCTGACGATGGTGGGGTTCGTGACTGCGGAAAGGGAAGCATTCGCAACTGCTGGGGATCTCGCCGCCTCTACCGCGAAAACGGAGGATTCCGCAACCTTAGTAACGGAATTAAAATAGCTTGCGATCTTTGTCGCAGAATCAGGGCAATTCGCGAGCTTTGTCGCGGAATCCAGACAATTCGCGAGCTCTGTCGCGGAATTGGAGGAATTGGCGAGCTTTGTCGCGGAATCAGGGCAATTTGCGACCTCTGTCGCGAAATTGGGGCAATCTGCGAGCTCTGTCGCGGAATTTGAGGAATTCGCGAGCTCTGTCGTAGAATCAGTGCAATTTGCGAGCTTTGTCGCGAAATTGGGGCAATCCACGAGTTCTGTCGCGGAATCGGAGCGATTCGGACAGTACCCGCGGAATTAGTGGGCGTCGTGCTGGTGGCGACTTTAGTAGCTGAAATCGCGTCGTCTTCGACTGTATTCGCGAGACTAGGACATCTCGCGACCTCCGTCACGGATCTGAAGAATGTTGCGAACTCAGTCTCGGATTCCGCGCATCTCGCAGCTTTAGTCGCTGAAACGGGAGCAGTGACAGTAACAGAGTTATTAATAGGGGTCAACCGTGCATCCGTAAATTCGGCTAAAGACATTAGAAATTGATTGAAAGTTGCATTCACAGTCTCGATAATATTTGCGAGATCTGGCGCGGAATTGGTGGATTTCGCGACCTTGGCCGGGGAATTGGAACAATTTGCGACCTCAGCCGTTGATCTGGAATAATTCTCGAACTCGGTCTTAGAGGTTGGAGATCTGGTTAGCTTAGTCTTGGGATTGAGAGTTTTCGCGGGGCGAAAATCTGTTGCGACTTCTGTCACGAATTTGGGACGATCCGCGAGAATAGCAGCCGCGAATGACTCGACCGCGGAAGTCAGAACCGCTGAACTTAGGTGCCTGGAATTTTCAGAAATTATTTGACTCACCAATTGTTGGAGCGCCAGTGATCTTTGGTTCCATCCAGCCTAGGTATAAGGGAATGTGCCTATGGTGTCCTCGAAGATTCGTAAATGCCTTCGGGCTGCTGCGGACAGGATTCCTTCGCTCTTGATCTGGTAGACGGTCTCATGGATAAGATCAAATGCCGCCAAAGCTTCACTAGATGGCTCATAACGAAAGTCATCTTCGCCAGATTGCAACGACTTAGTAGCAGAAGCAGACGAAGTCCTTAAACCGCGGTCTTCGAGCGTAGGCTGGTATCTGTTTCGGGATTGTTGGGCGCCATATTGTTGCTGCGAACAAAATCGTCTACTCCTCCGCATAGACGACATCTCAGGGACGGAGAACGATATTCTTATCAAATGATATTAGCCACACGTTGGGCACGCCATTTAATGATACCGCGTTAGTCGTGATAACATTTTTTT
Source organism: Dastarcus helophoroides (assembly GCA_028583605.1). Lineage (NCBI taxonomy): Eukaryota > Metazoa > Arthropoda > Insecta > Coleoptera > Bothrideridae > Dastarcus > Dastarcus helophoroides. The sequence continues at coordinate 30,416,124 of CM053337.1, read as the reverse complement.
AGGAGGATTGACCGGGAGGAACGGCCAATTTGGACGAAAATAATTAATTTTTGGATTAAGAACGTCATCGCCAAGTGTTTTCAAACAAAAAAAAATGGTGGTTGACGTTCATAGATGGCAGCACGAAAGAAGACGTGTCGTTTAAAAATCAAACAAGGAAAATGGCGGATAACGGTCACAAGGCTTGAAAAATGAGAAAATATAGGGTTTTAACCATAAATCCAGACAATTTGGCAGTGAAGCACTGCGAATGTCGATTAGAAACAACTGCCACGAAATTAAGAATACGTACCGCAAAAAAAAATTCAAATATTAACGGAAAGGCAGACACTCTGCGAGCACGTGGCTTGAAATTTACGCAAAGAAATTTTGTCAGGCTGAAAGGGGGCAAGGTGAATGATGCAAACAGTATTAAACAAATAAATAAATAAATAACTGATAAACACTAAAGAAGAAAAAAAAATGCAAAAAAAAAAGACTTACGGTTTTTAAGCTCGGGTCGCAACGGTGCACTATCAATGTCGTACGTCGGCGTCGGTAGAAAATTTGCGGTCAAAGCGCTAGGCAAATGGGCAAAGGTCGCAATGGGAACTGGGCGGCTGAAGATTCTCGACGGTTGGAGAAATCTTGCGCTGGTGGAGTACTGGCGACGACGACAGCAGACAAGGAACTGATTTTACTCCCGAGGGACTTGAGTGAATCACAATTCACTCATTAGGGGTGCCTAGCGCTTTGATGCAGCGAGTGTCGTCAAAAGCGGGAAAATTGAAAATATATTTATTTCGCTCCGGTATCAAAATGATTTCTTAGCAGCAGTTGGTGGCATAGAAAGCGATGAAAGGTGAGACAACTTAAAACAATTAAATTGAATTTACGATCATTCTTGCAGTGATGTTCAACAAATAACTCCACCAAGTCCAGAGGGTTCAGATTAAATTTATGTAGCTTATTTAAATAGTTAATACCTACTTGATTTGTCTAAACTATTAAGTAATTAAAAAACTGATATTGTTTTTACCTAACCTAACATAACTAATTTTTCTTTCGCTGTGTGTGTGAAACTTGTGAACAATCTATTGTATATCTATTCCTTGTTTAGGTAAGATAAAAAAGAAATTAAAGTAATGAGTAATTTGTATACAGGGTGATTCAATCATAATGGCATTAATTTTAACAGAAGGTAGAGAAAAATGAGTATCATACGAATCCGTTATTAAAAATATATGTTTATAGTACATTTTCGCCGAAAAAAAATCATTTCAAATTATAATTGAAACCCCTTTTTGGGCTGTCACCGGCACCATGCGGCTTCATAGACCATAACCAAATTAAACTCTATGTCAGCTTGGATGCGACGTTGCCAAAATTTAAATATTTTTGTTAGACTATTAAACATGATAAATAGAGTTAAAACCATTAATCTACGGATCCATAATAATTATAATATAAAAATTTAATGTTTGTTGTAGTATAAACAAAATCCAGATGACGGCTATAGAATTAACTATTGAATGTTTAAGTGAAAAAGTCATCCAATGTGCTTTGATTGTCTGATTCTTTGTTAGAAAAGGTTGTAGCCAACAAAAGCAAGACCAAGGAACGAAAAAGAAAAAGGCACGCGATTTCTTATTACATATTGTTATCTATGAAGTAAACAGTAATTCAATGCTCACCTGTCGTTGTCAACTGTTAATAGTATCAATTTTTGTGGTTTTGTTTATCATGCTCTGCTTTTCATTATGGAGGTTTTATAGCTGCTTTTGCAACGAATACCGTGGTAAAATAGTTCTGCCGTTGTTTGTTTTTTCTTTACGATGGTTTTCATTTTGGAACAAAAAATGTTTGTAGCAGTGGTTATTATGAAACGACCTCTAATTGGGCAAAAAGTTAATAGTGATGGGGAGTGGAACTGCATGGAGGACTTGGAACTAAATCCTATAATTTTTTTGTGGATTTCATGCACTTTTTTAAAACTAAGGATAGTTACAAAATTGTTTAGTGAAGCGGATTGTGCCGCATAAAGTTGGCAGAGTGGGGCACAGAAGAAACTACTGCACAGGCACGCTTGAGCATGAGTAGTAAGAAACAGCCGTGACAAAAGCGACGTCACAAGCATAGTTATTTGTGTATGTGTGCGCCATCTGGCGGCCAATGGACAAATTTACAACTATGGAAGTGTAGAGAGCTGTAATGAAGGGTGGTGGGGGGGAGGGTCTACTGCCGATAGATGTCGTGCGCAAATTACAGATCCCTGTATATTTGCGCGCAAATTACAGATCTCTGGATCGGTGCATGAAAAATAGTTATTTGTGCACCATCTGGCGGCCAGCGAACATATTTGCGGTTATGGAAGTGTAGAGAGCTGTAATGATATGTGAGATTCATCCTGTTAGGAGAGTTTTAACTGCATCTTAACAAATACATAAGAATAATAAAAACCGCAAAGATAAGCTTATCAGACTTACAATTACTGTATTCAATATAAAAATAAATACAAACACATAGTGCCTTTTTAACACATGCGTGAATCGACCAAAACGCATATTTTAGCTATTACCATTAGAGAAACGCATGCGCACATAGTGTCAAAAGTGGCTACGCCACCTCCCCCCCATCCGATAGTGATCTTTACATACAACTCTTTGTTGGATGGATGGGACTCCTGCTTTTTAACATATTTGCGAATCATAACGACCATTTCCGAAAATAAATTAAAATATTGAATTTTGGCATTTTTTTTGTAGTTCTAAATCATGTCTTTAAACAACATTTTTCGATACTATCCAAAAAAGCATTTTATTCCAGGTATAAAAGAAGCAAATAATGTCATTTTCAGTGATTTAAGTTTAAGTAGAAGTTTTTATAAACAATGACACTGCATATTACACGTTTACGCATAAAAAATTCTGAGAGTAACTCAAGTGTTAAACAAACATTTTTAGGAAAAAAACGAGCTACAACAATCGTAAGTTGTGCAAGAAAAATAAATTATGTTGAATTGTGACTAGAATTACGGTTAAAATATTTTGAAGATTTGAAAGAACCTGTTTTTTTAGGCGCTAGAATCATTTTTTATTTCCAAAATAATGTAAACCTAATTTTATGAAATTAGGTTCAAAAACCTTAAATATAACTTAACCTTCTGTGACAACTACAACGCATAACACAAATTTTTATTGATGTGGATCCAGTTTTAGATTAAAATAGTCATTTGCACTTGCTACTTGTTAACACTCTCGTTTCTGTGACATATGAACCGATTGCAATTGACAGATTCCGCTGTATGGAAGGTTGAGCCAATTTACAAAACAGGCAATTTCAAGGCTGCCTGCAAACATTAAAACAAGTGCCAAGGAAGATGCCAAAAATTTGAAGACCTTTCTGAAAATATGTATTCAATGAGAAAATTACATTTTCTATTGGCATTCGAAAGACAAGTTCCGACGCATACCAATTTTAGATCAAGTTCTGGATTACATGGATCTACATTATAATTAATGTATTATACTTATTTTGTTTCACATGTACTTATTAACAATATCGATGTTATCATTTTTAAACCACATAACAAATAATTGAATTCCGGCAAGTTAAATTGTAAACGTTCCTTTTTACATAAGGTTTAAATTAGACTGACATATGTAGAAATGTATTACAATTTTATGAAAGACAGACCTGTATTTATTTTTAAATGGAATACAACAGTTGTAAGTCTGATAAGTTTATCTTTGTGGTTTTTATTCTTATCTATTTGTTAAGATGCAGTCTAAATAGAAAGTATTCTTAATTGGACAATTTTACGCCATCTACCAACAGCATCATCAGCATTAGACCCACCTAACATTTTATCACAGTAACTAAAGAAATTCTTTTATTGAATTAATTTCATTGACATGGTCGTTATGATTCGCAAATATGTTAAAACGCAGGAGTCCCATCCATCCAACAAAAAGTTGTATGTTAAGATCACTAACGGTTGGGAGGGGAGGTGGCGTAGCCACTTTTGGCACTATGTGCGCATGCTTTTCTCTAATGGTAATAGCTAAAATATGCGTTTTGGTCGATTCGCGCATGTGTTAAAAAGGCACTGTATGGCCGTTTTTAGAGTCACGCGGGTGGCACCCGTCACCCGCGCGATTGTTTTCAAACCTGAGCACCCGCTAAAGTTTTCTCTGTTTTGCCTTTTAGAGCCACGCAGGTAACGGACGGGTGAATTGCAGATGTTATAAATATAAATGAAAACAATTATTATTGCCTTAATTAATTTAGAGTTTATCCATTGAGAACCCCAATGTCTGTGTGTTAGGGTCTTTAAAAGTTTCAAGAAAATAAAAAAAAAATGAGTACGTTACAATTAAACTTTTGATGAGATGGGTGTAGTTTCCCCAAGTGATCAGTTTTTTCATAATTAAAAAAATACACCAATATTTCAGTACTTAATAAAAATATTTTCACTTTGTCTGGGATACTATGAGTTTTAAGCTCGAATCTCTGACTACTTGCCCCAATTGTCCTTCCCATACGCACAGCAAATCCATCAATAACTACGCTTTCAGTTTCGATATATTCAATATTTATGATTGTACATAGGAAAAAATGAACATATGACCCGCGTCACACTGAAAGACATAATATGTCCAATGGCTCTCACGCGAGCGGGTGCCCGCGAGGCGTGAGAGTAGGCGCGGGTGGAAAAGACACCCGCGACGGGCGACGCACCCGCACGCGGTCGCCCGTTGCACTCTAAATAACTTGCTGCAAACAAATGTATTCTGCCTACCCGCGCGCGGGTGACGGGTGCTACCCGCGTGACTCTAAAAACGGCCTAAGTGTGTATTTATTTTTATATGGAATACAGTAGTTGTAAGTCTGATAAGCTTATCTTTGCGGGTTTTATTATTCTTATGTATTTGTTAAGATGCAGTCCAAATCTCTCCTGACAACAGGATTAATCTCTCACATATCATTACAACCACGGGGGTTCTACTTTGGCACGAAATTCAAATATACTGTTTGTAGCGCCCTCCCACGCAGTAACCGGAACTACCGCCCATTTATACATATATATGTAAATTAAATATATGTGTATAGTTCCCAAATTTGTGTGCGGTGGCGCCTGAGAACGTAAACAAATTTAACTATCGTTGGATTTGGATGAAATGGAGGATGAAAACATCAGTCATCTTCGAGCAAAATTTTAAATAGTGTTGAAAATAAGGTAAGTGATCTCTGCGAGGATTACTGGTAAGTAAAAAATGTTATTTATTTGTAGAAATGAAGTATCAATCGGAATGACATCCCCGACTTCGGGAAAAAACTGCTGAATCCCAAGCTGCCGGAATGTTTATGGAAATGGCGACTATAACAATAAACAGTTTTGTGATTACCAAAAGCAAAATAAGAAAAAGGTAACATTTTAAAAAACAAGATTTAATGTAATCCGAATATGCACTCTTTGCACATTGACAAAGTTATGATGCTAAAATTCACTTCTAACGTTTTGTAAAATATCTGTAGGAATTTGTCGGATCGTTTGCTTAATAATAGGTCGGAGACTATTATATATGATACTTTCTTTCTAATGAGAATATTATTATTACTACTTTACAGTGAAAATACAGTGATAAATAAATAATGTATCCAAAATATCTTATTAGTGCCCGAACAAATGCCTCCAGATATTTGAAACAATGTTAGAAATTTTATTGTCAGTATGGACTTTGTCAACATGCAAATGGAGCATACATGGACCTCGTTAACATTAAAAGCTACTTTTTTTATTTTTGTCTTCGATGATTAGATATTCAACCAAGGGATTCAAGATATTTCATTTAAAAAAAAGAATTGAGGTTTTTTCTGACCTCCTGTAGTGAGCAAAATGCAAAATCGATCTCTTTCGGCAGGCACACCCCCTCGTAGTAAGAAAATTGTACCCTAAAAGGTGTCAAACTTTCAACAAAAATCAGCCAGAAATTATGTTGAAAAACTTTTCGCTGCTTTACTTGATTTATTCTAGTTAAATTCACTATCCAGTATATTATAGGTCATCTGTATCAATATTTAACTTCTAGAGAAATCTTGAAGCAGTTGAACTGATAAATATATTTTAAAATTATTACAAATATTTAAATATGAACTTATATACATGTATGAATATACATATTTAATAAAAATATTTAATGTTAAAATGGCAGTTTATTTTTTTACACCTCATACTTGAAATTGTTTTGAAATTTCCATTCACGTTGGTCACTTTTGTTTAATCTTTAAAAACAGTAGTGCAATCCAACTGAATGGACATTTCAAAACAGTTTAAAATTAATTTTGGATTTAAATTTATAAGTCGGAAATACAGGGTAACTGCAACGTGGTTACAGTCGATAATAGAGGTTCCTAATTTTATGGTAATAGTTCCGGTCCCTGCGTGGGATGGCCGTTTTCAAAATAAAAAGCACAGAGTTGACACTCTTAACCTTTCTCTATGATTACAACTCTCTACACTTCCATAACCGCAAATATGTCCGCTGGCCGCCAGATGGTACGCACTCATACACAAATATACAGGGATCTGTAATTTGTGCGCGACATCTATCAACAGTAGACCCTCCTACCGCTTTCATTACAGCTCTCTACATTTCCATAGTTGTAAATTTGTTCACTGGTTGCCAGATGGCGCACACATACATAAATAACTACCAATATCGAAATTGCAGCTAACTAGCGGCCTGTTTAACTCAATTAATGGGCGGAAAGTTCATAACTGGTTACGAATAATTCGTAGTCCTGGAAAATATTTTTATTAATAGGATAAAGACATGTTACTTAAAATACTTTCTGAATATTTGCAAATGTAAAAGCTTGTGGAAATGCCTTCTCCAGTAACTCTGCTACATTAAATATTGTGATGGGTTGACCGGAATGCATTAACATCCATTCACCACAAGTTGTGTTGCAAGAGCCCAAATACCGTACGATCTTAAAGCTGCATCTTATGGCTTGTGTGTGGATGAAATATCACCAATACCACCAATACCGTTTGCTTTGCATAATTCAATCGCTGGAATGCTAAACAACTATCATGGTTATCTAACACAATAATTACACTAATCTACAATTAAAAAGTAAAAAATTGCAACTGACATGGCTATAGGTGGATCGTTATTTTTAAAGATTCATAAGTTTGAATTGGGAAATAAAAAAATCCATCACGTATAGATTTTGAGTAACATCAAAATAATGCCTTATTGGCTAATGTAACGATGTAGTTTAAAATTGAAAAAAAAGTTTTATTTTACATAAAATGTTTATTATCGAAATAAGGATACGTAAATGTAAATATTGTAACTGTTTGGTAGATCTCTTTTTTGCAAATGGCGATTTTTTCCTATATTACGTATTACTTACTCTTATTAGGAACCAACATTAATCCCTCATCATTGCAAGGGCCTGAATTGATAAAAAACAAAGAATTCAGGCTAGACACGTGAAATTTGTTATAAATACGCGTTATTGATGCACTGGTGGACCATAAGAAATGGTACATAGAACAAGAGTAGATTTTCCGTATAAAAATAACGTGGTTTAGCCACATTCACCTTATACCAACATTTGATATTAACAGAGATAAAAGGTGTCAAAGTTGAAAAAAAAATTGTGATATTTTTGCATAACTGATGAACACATTGCACTATAGACCAGAAATTTGGTATAGGGGGGTTTCTTCGGTCAAGAAATTCTGATTTGCTAACAGATTGTCAGTAACTCATAGGAGGCGCCACCTGCGCTACCTTGTATTATTCTAAAGCATCATAACTTTTTTGTGTCTTCATGTACACTTATTTTAAAAAGATATTTTTATTAACCTACATTTTTTACTAAAAAAGGTATTCTTTCTAAATGATGATGCAAGCAGCCGTGTTCAAGATATTTCAAAGTTTGCCCTACGTTCATTTTAAGTTAATGTGAATTTTTTGCAGTAGGTTTCAAAATAAAAATAATAAAACTGACTCTAAAATAGTTAATATCAAATATTACTCTACTGACATTATTATTACAAATATTTTTTAAATTTCTAAAGCGAATTTAAATAAAATACCAAAAAAAAATTATTTTCATAAATAAGTATGTGGGAAATGACCGTTTTCATATAAAGGGATTGTAGGCAATGAAAAATCTGGCTGTTCTTTATTGAAACTTATCTCTAGATATCTGCTTTGACCACCCAGACTATTAAAATTTTTATGTGCGAACTCAGAGATCATACCTCACATCTCTATGTTAGAAAATAAATTGCGTCTTAATTTTTTGGATTTTCTTTATTGAGATTTTCAAAATTTAGGCAATAATATTATCAGCAAAGTAATATTTGACATAAATTAGTTTTAAAGCTGTATTATGATTACTTTTTTTTTCAAGCCTACTTCGAAAATTTAATATCTTAGTAATTTAAAACCAAGACACGTCATGCTTTAAAGGGAAATATCTTGGAAACGGTTGCTCGTATCAACTTTCAGAAAGTACCCCTTTTTTACGTAGATGGGGAAATAAAATAACCCATTTAAAATTAATATACGTGGGTGCACAAAAAAGTTGTGATGATTTAGAATTATGCAGGATAGCGCATGTAGCGCCCCCTATCAGCTATTGGTAATATGTTAGCAAATTAGAGTTTGTCGACTTAAGATACTCCATTGTGCCAAATTTCGTACCTTTATTACAATTCATTTCATAATTATACGAGAAAATCTAAATTTTTTTTCAACTTTGACACTCTGTATCTCTGTTAATATCAACTTTTGGTAAAAGGTAAATGTAGCTACATCACATTATTTTTATTCTAAAAATTCACCATTGCTCTGTGTACCATTACTTATGATCCACCCTGTATAGAGGACCACATTTTGTAGTCTTCTGTCGCCAAGAGCAACCATCTGTTTGGTAGTTCGGCAACCTAAAGTTCTGCACTGGGCGTTATTGGGGTATATAGAGGACTACATTTTGTAGTCTAAGTCGTATTATATTTGCACATAAATACCTCCGAATAACAAATAATTTAAATTCATTATATATGGATTCGTTGCAAATAGAACAACAAAATTACTCGGTACTTCGTAAACAAATTAAGTAAGAAAATTTCAAAAGTATTACATGGTGCGGAATTTTTAATTACGAATTTATATTTAGTACACTTTTATTAATAGAAAAATATCAATAGCCACTCAGTCACAGAACATATATTAAAAGAGAAACCAATCCTTAATGTCTATGCCTGATACAGTATTTGCCCGCCATCTACAAATCAAGCGGTTACTATAATATAAACCGCGAACATTTAAATGTCTTTAAATCTTAAATATCAAATTTCAATGAAAAATTATCTTATTTTGTAGTTACTATTACTTTTAGTAATAGTAACTGCAAGGATTCTATAACACACAGACCAATAGGTTTGAACATTTATTAGATTCGAAGTTTGGAAACCAAATACCGGTTTCGATCTTGTTAGATCTCGTCATCCAACTCGAATGTTAACAAATGTGTTAAATAGAATTTTGCGATGTGATAGTGCGACGACGAGAACCTCCTAGCATTTATTTTCAAACCACAAAAACATAAAAGTCTTAAATCTAACTTAACCTAACAAAAAAAATGGCTATCTTAACGAAGATAGCTGTCACGCCCCGGGTAAGAATGTGACCACAGTCTTCCTCGCGGACATCTTCTTCAAAGATGTGTTGTAGTGACAGCTTCGTAAACTGGCTGCTCCTTCTTCTTCGCTGGTGTCGTCTCCTTGGAAATGGGTCCTTGGAATAGACGGGGAGAGGCAATGGGGCCTCTGCCGAAGAGAAATAGGTCCTCTTGACGAAAAAGAAGAAATTATGGCGAGGAAAGTGTCCTCGAAAGGTTGGCGAGAGTCAATGGAGAATTTGTCCGAGAGGAAGTGAGTCTTCTGGAAATGGCTAGAAAGAACGAAAATTGGTGGAGAGAAAATGGTTCCTCTGGATCACGAAGCGGTCGCAGTTCTGATCCTGCCGTCGAGCTAGTCGCTGGTGATGCACGGTCATTAGCACTGCACTACATTACACTCGCGCACTGCACTGCACTTTTTAATCTAACTTAAATCTACGAAAAATGTTTGCCTAATCCTATTAACAATGTTTCCCTAATTCTACCTTAACATAGGAGAGTTTCTTCCACTTTGTCTTTTCACCTCACTGCACTTCACTGCACTATGGCTTCGAGCATCCTAATGAGGCGTGGGGCATAACACAACGTCTCTGGCTTGCTTGTGGAGCGGAACGAATGCGATCTACATGGACCTTCTGAGTTAGACCCTCCATGAAGACCCAGTAGCATGCTTCGCCTGCTGGTCTAATAATCCCGTACGGTTCTTGCCAGCGAGCAACGAAGGGGCGTCGTACTTCGTTTCTGACAAGCACAGAGTCGCCTGGTAAATATTGCTGGGGATTTCTTTGGGGCCGTGGTTCTGCTACGGAGCTCCATTCTCCTGGGGCTTGCAGATGTTGGCCCATGAGAATTTCACTAGGGGATTTTCCAGTGGCGGCGTTGGTTCTTCTCCTTAAACTGAACAGAGTCGCAGGAAGTTGAAGGTCCCAGGTATCGAGTTCTTGAGCGTCAAGACGTTGCTGCGATGCGAAGACATCTGCGAACTCCCTCAGCAGTCGACGTAGCTGGGGTCGCAGTTCTTCGGGCATCTCGTCGTGGATCTCGGATGTCACAATCGGGTTGGTCTTTGTCGGGATTTTGGGGGCCATCAGGTACTCCGTGTATTGCTTCTGGATTCCAAAATGAAGACATCCTCTTCGGGCATCCAAGGTCGCGTTTTCCTCGTGAAGCCAGGGATATCAAAGTATCAGGTCTACTTGGAGGTCCTCCACCAAGAGGAACTCTACCGATCGGCAGTAAGAGCCAATCTGGATAGTAAGCTCCTGCGATCCTCGTATATCGACCGTCTCTCAGGTAGCCAAGCGAAGTTGAATCCCCTTCGGATGATGTCTTACCTTGACCAGCCCAGCTCGGACAAAATTGCCGTTCGACCCAGTATCGACCAGGGCTGAATAGCTCTTTCCACCGATGCTGAGCTGTACCTTTGGGCCATGACACGGTGCTGATGCGATGTTGAGGGCCCCTATTCTTGGTTGCGGCTGGAGGTTGGCGGCCCGCTGTTGCCGTGTCTTACGAGCGCCTGGTCGTTTCCCGCTGGCTGCCTGGGGCCTTGGTCACGCCAATTCCCTGATTGCTCATTGTGGCGCGGGCAATCTCGGTTCCAATGGAATCCAGGGCAGAACCAGCATCTTGGTGGTCTTTGATTAGGTTGAGAACCTCGAGTGTCTTTCCGTATGGGGGCAAATCTCCTTCTTTGAGACTGTGGTCTCCGACTGGAAGTCGCTCTCGATGTCGGTAGCAGCTATAATAAACTCCTCCACATCTTCGAACTTCTGTCCTCGGAGAAAACGACGCAGCCTTGGGTGTATTTGCTGCAACACTAGAGTTATAAAGGAAATATCGGACATACCTTGTATAATCCGCGTTGCCAGGAAAAGTTTAGACCGGATGAACTCTTCGACCGGTTCACTGAGGGCGACCATCTTGCCGTAGAGCTCAGTGTTTGCTTGCTGAAGAATTCGTTCCGATCCGTATTCCCTAATGAGTTTTGCCTCAAAAACGGCGTAGGACGGGAACAGCTGTTCATTCCTCTTCGCCCTTTCCGCGGCTTTACCCCAAAGTCGTTCGAGGACGGCCTCCAGCACGTTCTCTTCTGGAAGTTCGCTTAAAAAGCGACTCTTCTTTCCGAGGAACATCTGAGGATCCTCGTGGAGACGTCCTTTGAATGTTGGAGGATTTGGCTTGGGTCGTTTTCCCTCTTGCAGTTGACTAGCCATAGTCTTCATGGCTTTGGTGAAGCCTCGCATCATGGTTGCCATTGCTTCCGTGGTGAAAGCAATAGCGCTGGTAGAGGGATCTGTAGGGGTGGTTAGGCGCCTTTGAGATTCTTAGGTTTCAGGACTATCTTCCATTCTACTGGCGCTTCTAGTAACAGGCATCTCAGCGAAGTGGGAAAGTATCTAAGGGCTAAGCCCCACGTTGGGACCGCCAAAACTTATACCGTACTCAATATAAATTATTAAAAATAAAATAAAATAAAATAAAAACACGTAAATAAAGCGTGGGAAGTGAATAGAAGATAGGGAAAGGAACAAGCGGGTATACGGAGATAACTAAAGCTAAAACTCGCTCCACAAACACAATAATTAGAAATGCTTATTGGTAACACTGTCCAACAGGGAAATTGCAAATGTCGCTAACGGAGTGTTGGTATCATAGACAAGACAAGTGACAGATGGAATTGTGTCTATGAACGCGAGATGGCGCCAGAGAAATGTCAAGTAGTGCACTGCGTGTCAACCAATAGATGGTAGCACTGCGTGTCAGCCACAGAAGACAGCACTAAAAGACACGTCACTGGCAAATACTAGAAAATGGTGTCTAACGGAGTTTCTACACGTGCAACTAAACAGGAAAATGAGGGACGTCAAGTCGCCGACTCTCGAATTAAACTATTAAGGCATTTGCACGTGATTAGGAAATCTTCCAGGGGGCAATTCCAATCAAGGAAATATAAAATATTACTCGACAAGGGAATGATAAAGGTAACACAAGTTGCTGTCTAGAATAAGAATTAATTCTTCGGCCGAAACTCGAATAAAATTCGAATTTCACCTAGAATTAGCTCGGTTTTAACAAGCACGTGGTTGTGTTAGGTCCACAGGACGAAAATAAACAATTCACAACAATTGGACAATGCAGCACGATACAAATATAAAATTCGGACAAATGGATGAAAAGAAATGCGCAGACTTACAGTTTTAGCTGGAGTTTTCGCCGTGGCACAATCGGATTAATCGGGTAAATAATCTTAAAGCAAATTAACGGTCGAAGCACTAGGCACGTGTTCGGAATTTTCGGGTAGGTGTTCCTCGTTCGGTGATCAAACTCAGAGAGAGTGAATCAAGCAAGGGTGGTTATTTTCCAGCCCTCCTCGTGGTGTTTTCCATTGGTCGGAGACGATCGTGAATCGTCGGGGATGGAAATGTATTGGTCAATGCCAAGTGCTTGGATCCATCTAGCGGCGTCAGAGTGAAAGTATGAGCGGGAAAATTGAATTATTTCTGCTCCGGTATCAGTTCAAACCTATTGGTCTGTGCATAATAAAATCCTTGTCTTCTGGGAACTCTCCTAGAGAGCAACCGCTTCGCTAGGTGGCAGTGTTTCAACTGTTGGTAGTTCAGCTACCTATGATTCACTATACACGCCTGGAGGTTGCATTCTTCTTGCATACGACATTGTTGGCGATGGCCATAGTTTCTCTATGGACCAATAGGTGGTAGTACTAAGAGTCACTCGCTTGACGCCTGTGAATGTTTTAGTACTCACTTGTCGGAACATTTGTTAGCATTCGAGTTGGATATACCAAACTGACGAGATCTAACAAGATCGAAACCGGTATTTGGTTTCCAAACTTTGAATCTAATAAATGTTCAAACCTATTGGTCTGTGCATTATAGAATCCTTGTCTTCTGGGAACTTTCCTAGAGAGCAACCGCTTCGCTAGGTGGCAGTGTTTCAACTGTTGGTAGTTCAGCTACCTATGATTCACTATACACGCCTGGAGGGCTGCATGAATTTGTAGTCTAGGTTGCATTCTTCTTGCATACAGTAACTGCAAAATAAAGTAAAAAAATAATTTAAATGGAGTACACCAAACACCAACCAAAATATTTAGATATTTTTATTAAAGAAAAAACAAATTACAATATCTATAAAACGATTTTTAAGGACCTTTAATTAAGTTAATAACAAATTTGTATATTATCAATTTATACAATAAAAAATGATGCAATAATTTTTGAAGTTAAATGTAATTATTCTTAGAATACTTGAAATGAAAATTGATTTTAAACTGATCCAATAATCTAATCTCCTAGAGATTCATATGAAAGTTGTTTGAGAAGTTTGTCAGAAGGGCTACTATATCGAGTGTAACAAAAACACTTGATATATTTATTAAATGTCAAATTTTGACATAAAATTGACATTCCTACTGCTGTCACTTTTGCTAAAACTACTACCAACTTTTGATTTTTAAATGGAACAATCTATATATTATTACATTTTTAGAATCTGCACAATTTTCTGGATACAATACACATAAAATGAGTAATTTTTAAAGGATATAAAATTTTTTGGTCTCATTTTATTTTTCAGCCTATAAGGTCATGACTCATCCTAATTAATGTTACTGACCACATTAGCGCTGCAAAAAAATGAGATTAGGAAAACTTAGGAAGTGCCTTTTTTCTAAATTTGTTTTTCACAGCTATCTTATGTTCTTATTGAATAAATTTTCAAATAAATTGAAAGCGAATATTTTAAATTCTTTCGGCCGTAACTTCAGTTCTATTGATTTCCTAGCAAAATTAAAAATATGGTTAGTTATTATACTTTTTGGTGGCACCACAGTACCAATATGGTGCCATTTAAGAAAATGAAGTTATGACATAAAAACCATTTTTGTTAACTTTATCACATGATAAAAGAATGAAATATTACTTTTTTTACGTGATTAGATTTTTTAGCCTTAATATTTTTTCGAGTTAATTTGAATGTCATAACCTTTTAGGTTAAAAATTAAAATGGGACCAAAAAATTTTTCGATCCTTTAAAAATCGCTTTTTTCGGTGCATTGTATTCAAAAAGTTATGCAGCTTCCAAAAATATAATAATATATAGGGTGTTCCATTTGAAAATCAAAAGTTGGTATCAGTTTTAGCGAAATTGACAGGAGTAGGAATGTCATTTTTGTGTCAAAATTTGACACTTTATAAGTACGTCAAGTGTAGTAAGTTTAAAACTTTTATCTTAAATAAGTAAAGAAAAAAAGGGGGTGTACCATGATTCTGTTACACCCGATGTAAACAAAAATGCTGCAGAATGTTTCTCACGTAATATTAAAGCCAGAGTGAAAATTAAAATTAACGTATTACAATATTTCAGTTAATCTTATGGAGATTAGTTTAAATTCATTTTTATAACAAAAAGCTCTGCTAAAAGAGCCAAATTGTTATATTATGTAACTGCAATTACATATAATCAATTTTGCACAGATTCATTAGATTATTCATGATAAAAAATAAATAAAAAATCGTTTCCAAACAATTTCTTTAATTAAATCTAATTCAATATGGTTAGTAAAATTCTTAAAAATTTTTTCCTAGGAATATTATTTGAAAAACCACTCCGATAGTTTTTGATCAAGTTTTTTCTAAGACATATTTGCAAAAAAAGTTGGTTGAATTTTTTACTTGATTTACACTGGCCTGTGCAGCTTAGTCAAGACTATGGGCCAAAATATAAAAATCGAATTGCGGGATGGATCAAGCACTAAAAAATCTCGAAAAAATTGTTTTAGGAATGTTACGTAAACCGTATAAAACCATGTCGAGGGCCGGATCTGGCCAGTGGGGCCCCGGTTGCACATGTCTGATTTCCTATTTCCTATTTGAATATACATTGAACTGACAAAATTTCCTATTCGTTTAACTTGCATTAACTTTAGGTTTACTTCGTGATATGATATAAAATGTAATTTCTTTAAATTTCAAAATTTCAGGACTTTACCTTTCATATATATATATATATATATATATATATATATATATATATATATATATCCAAAACGAAACCTTTGGGGTATATTTTTAGCATATGTCGTAACATTTGAGGTACACAAGGTACCTTTGGGGAATACCTCAAACATTTTGGGTATGTATAGGTCCCTATGAGGTATCACAAAAAATGTTCTTATGAGGCTTTTTAAGAGGGCTTTGGGGTACATCATTTTAAGCATTGTGTGTTGCCTATAGGTGACACACTTTTTGTTATGTTATTTATGTATAATCTTTCCTGATGGAGAGCCTTCAGATGAGGTGAGTTGCATAGTTCCAAAACCGCCTAATTTCTAGAATGTAACAGAAAATTAGGTAACTAGTAATTTTTTGGACCAATTTATTAATTCTAAAAATATTAAATTATAAATTTTTAAATATTTTAAATTTTTACATTATTAACCGATTGATGATATTTGTTTTCCGGGAGTTGATCCTGTTGAGGAATTATTTAAAGCTTTCGATACCCTAAGGGCGCAAACGATATTTCCATGTTTTGAACACAACGATAAATCGTTTATAAATATCGATGTTCGAAGAATCGATGTATATGAAGTAGAACTGCGTCATACAGCGCCATAGAATAGATATTAATGGGACAAATGTCATGCAGTTTTGAAACTATCCACTCGATGGCAGCAGCATGCCTATTTAATAATTAGAGACGTGGGATCTCTCTCTAACATTTTAACATATTGCCGCAACCGCAGGCTTGGTGGCATAATGCTAATCTTTTTTAGATTAGTACGCTTGAAAATGCCAGTTCTGCTGGCGAAATATGTATCGCCTAATTATTTATTTAATTGCCGATGTGGTAAAGGGGTGAAACCTTCTTGGACTTAATCACAAGCCACAGTGTTTAGTTCAGTGCATTAATAATGCAGATTATCAAATATTTTGCGATTTTGTTTTGGGTTAACTTTTAGATTAGGAGAGAAGTTATTTTACGAATTGGTCAATTTGATGTTGCTTTTGTCTTTGTGTATTGATTCTTTGTTTTTGTATTTTAACTAAACCTAAACAGTATCTAAATCTGCGGAAAACAATGGGGAAACGTGACTCTCATTACCGTCCAAAATGAATTTATACTGAAAGACGTAGTCATCTTTTATAAAACGAAAAAAGTTACAATTGTCCCACAAAGATATAAAAATCAAAACGCATCGACTTTTGTAGTAAAACAAAAATAAATAATATTGCTTGGTAGTTTTATACATATATTAAAAGAAATGCCGCCGTAATTTGAATGGACATGAAAATTTATTCCCAATATTCGATAAGATAGCGACTAAATGTTTGATTATGGTGGTAATCTACAGTGCTAACAAAAGTCCCCTTCCCTCACTCTTAATGGATGTCAGCATAGGATGTAAACTTTTCTGCTACTTTTAACAGATGACGTAATCGTCATATATGACATCACAAGGCCACTCTGACCAGTTATTTAAATCTGTATAATTGGACCTTAAGTTTATTTTAACCTGAAGCCTAACAAATTTTATATAAATTAATAGGCCTTGTAAGTACCTTTCAAACGAGCTGTCACTTGCCTATTTAAAATTTTTAGTCAGAGTGGTCTTGTCATCTATGACAATTATACGTCAACTGTTGGTACCAGTATATTTTAGCCCAGTCCAAGGGTATGCAACTGTGGCGTTTTGGGCTTTACCTCACGCTATGGTCCGTAAGACAGAGAATAGAATATCTATGACAAAGACAACAATAAAGCAACTACGGCGCATGCTTCCGCAGTTGAACCAAAAAATGGACATTAGTATAAATGTAACTTATGCTATGCGTGGACAACTAAAATAAATTGCCAAATTTGTTTATCAGTGACTTCTTTATTCCCAGGTTCTTCTACACTCTAATATAAAAAAAAATAGTTTAATAGACGCTCAAAAGACATAGTATCTTTCGCGCCAAAGAAGAACAATATTGTCTGACTTTTTCTGGCGAATGATGGACCATATATTTAATACTTCTACATTGCCAGCTCCACGTGTGTCCTACATCCCTCTCTACTAGGCTTCTCTACGGAGATAAATTCCTATGCGCAGTGCGATATTGTTATTGCGAACGCTTGCGCGAGACTCGCAATCTCCGTAGAGTTGTCCATAGTTTATCCTTTATATCGCAGAAGTTGTTTCTTACGGAGAGAATAGGGAGCTGGCAATATAGAAGTATTAAATATATGGTAGAAATGTAATCAACGGCCAATATTTCATGCTATTCTCATTTTAACTGTACTAGCGTGGTCTTAGGGAGAATCAGTGAAAGGGTTTGTGGTCATACCTGTAATTTTAAAGCCAAAGAGCAAGAAAACGTCATTTTCATTAAGTAAAAAGTTTGAGCAATCAGCAAGAGCTTTTGCTATAAGGTTACATTTCTCCTCACTTAAGGCTTAAAATTATGTTCAACAAAGTTTTACAATAGCTTACCCATCCAAAAACATTGGCAAGTAGATGCTAAGCCAGGTTTTAAATCTGAAGCATTTAATTTTTTTAAACAAAAAGCAGCTTAATCAAATAAAGACAATCTTTTTTGCTCCCTAATTTTTGATGAAATTGCTATTAGAAAGAATTTAGAATATGGTAACGATGGGAATTATGGATATGTAGATTGTGGAAATGAATTGTATGGGGATTGCATGAAATTGGTTAAGCAAACATTTGTCTTCATGCTTGTTTGCCTAAATGGATCCTGGAAATTAACGTTAAGGTACTATTTTATTTCAAGTATTAATAGTTAACAAAAAGCTGCCTTAACAAAATATATATCTGGTTTTGTAAGCTTTAAACTTAGGAATTCAATAGTGTGAAAATTGTATTTCTGCTGTATGATAAGGATTTTTTGAATTCATTGATTTTTCACAAATCATGAGGGGGTTTAAGTTACCAAAGTTTTGATATCGTTAAAATATGTATCGAATGTGAAAAATTTTTAAGGGTACAACAAATTCAAAATAATAAAATTGACAAACAGGTTGCATCCTTAAAAGTTTTAAAATTGTTTGTTAGAAAAGATGTATTTTCCAATATGGTTATGCACGATGTGCATAAATTTTAAAATGATAAAATATTATTAATTAAAAGCCTGTTATTGTTACATTAAAACACAATTTAATTATACTTGTAAAAATTACTTAAAAGAGGATAGGATTTTGGAAATATGTATAATAAATTAATATTATTTAAAGATCAATAAAAATGTTTTTTAATTATTGTATTTATTATTTAGGTGATTAAGAGGTGCCTTTGAGGTCTATAAAAAATTATTATAAATAACGTAATGATCTCTTATGGCAAACGCCTACTTTTTTTGTAATAAGTTTCATAATTTAATTTTAAGTTTTGTTACAAACGTATTTTAATCTTCATAAATATCTCTGCTGGTGTGTCCCTTTCCTGTTTAGTAAATTATTAGTCTAAATAAATTATTGTAGTTTGTGATATTAATGTCATAAATAAGAAAAATTCATAATTTTAATCTAACAAATGAAATTACTACACAATGCTTCTTTATACAAAAAATTCTGGCCAAATTTCGCGCCTGCTCCCATGGTATCTGAAATCTTATAAAAGATTATCTGTACGCTTTGTCCTTGCGAATTTAAAACTTATGTACTCTGCACAACACAGAGCAGTCTCCAAAATAAAACAAAATACAGTCACGAGATTCATTTTAGTATACTTTTGCCTTTCCACTTTTCTAACATTAAAAATCACTGGTATTTAGAATACAACAATTTTATGATTTAAAATGTAAAATAATTAATTAATTTTACATTAAATAATTAATAAACAAGTTTTTCCCATCTAGAGCTTTTTTTTCACTAAATTAGTTGCCTTTAAAAACCTCTTTTTAAATGCTATTATCTTACTTTTTCACAATTAACTGAATAGTGAAAAAATAAGATAAAAATTTTTCAACGCGCTACGCCAGTGACCAAATGAAAACCGCTGTCCGCCATATGCAACACCCATCCCAGACGCATTGTGGTTGAGAAATGCTCCTTCCTAAGATTATACAGGTGGACCATAAGTAATGATACATAAAGCAACAGTAGATTTTCCGTATAAAAATAACGTGATTTAGCCACATTTACCTTATATCAAAAGTTGATATTAACAGAGATATAGGGTGTCAAAGTTGAAAAAAAAATTGTGATTTTTTTTCATAACTGATGAACACATTATAGACAAGAAATTTGGTATAAAGGGGTTTCTTTGGTCAAGAAATTCTAATTTTCTAACAGATTGTCAGTAACTCATAGGGGGCGCCACCTGCACTACCTTGTATTATTCTAAAGCATCATAACTTTTGTGTGCCTTTATGTACACTTATTCTGTATAGATAATTTTATTTACCTATATTTTTTACGTAAAAAAGGTATACCTTCTAAATGTTGATACAAGCAACCGTTTTCAAGATATTTGCCTTCCAAGTTTGCCGTACGTTTAAGTTACGTAAATGTGAATTTTTCGCAGTAGGTTTCAAAATAAAAGTAATAAAACTGCCTCTAAATTAGTTTATATCAAATATTACTTTACTGACATTATTATTACACATATTTTTTTTTAATTTCCAAGGCAAATTTAAAGAAAATACCAAAACAAAATTTATTTTCAAAAATAAGTATGTGGGCAATGACCTTTTTCATGCAAAGGGATTGTAAACAATTAAAAATCTGGCTGTCTTATTGAAATTTATCTCCAAATATCTGCTTTGACCACCCAGACTATTAAAATTTTCTTGTGCGGACTCAAACATATCTCACATCTCTATGTTAGAAAATAAATTAAGTCTTAATTTTTTGATTTTCTTTATTGAGATTTTCAAAATTTAGGTAATATTATCAGCAAATTAATATTTGACATAAATTAGTTTCAAAGCTGTCTTATAATTACTTTTTCTTCAAGCCACTTCGAAAATTTAATATCTTAGTAATTTAAAACCAAGGCATGTTAAGCTTTAGAGGCAAATATCTTGGAAACGGTTGCTCGCATCAACTTTCAGAAAGAACACCTTTTTTACCTAGAAAAGATGGGGAAGTAAAATAACCCATTTAAAATTAATATAAGCGGGTGCACAAAAAAGTTATGATTTATGCAGAATAGCGCAAGTAGCGCCCCTATCAGCTATTGGTAATATGTTAGCAAATTAGATTGTGACTTGAGAAACTCCCTTGTGCCAAATTTCGTGCCTTTATTACAATTCGTTCCATAATTATACGAAAAAAATCGAAATTTTTCTTTCAACTTTGACACCCTGTATCTCTGTTAATATCAACTTTTGGTATAAGGTAAATGTAGCTAAATCACATTATTTTTATATGAGAAATCCACCATTGCTCTGTGTACCATTACTTATATGCTGTATATTCTAAGGTAAACTTCGAATTCCTTCAAAATAACTAAAAAATCACGTGGAATGACATGGAATCTTTAAAACATTTTTTTCATGAAAAGCACCTTTAATAACAACAAAATTGAAAAAAAAAAGTTAATTTTTCAAAAAGTTGTGGTCATTTGAAAAACAAAAACAATACTTTTTTATTTATAACTTATTTTGGTTGGGTTAGAATTTTAATTTCTACAACTGTTTTAGTGGGATAGTATAACATGTAAAAATTTCAGCCAAATCAAAAGGAGTTGGATTCAAAAGTAGTTAATTTTACATAAAATTCCCCATATTTAACAGAGGTTAGTACAAATAAAAATACAAATTAAAGAACTTTTTAAGCGCAATACTCTTGGCCTCCCCAAATCATTTTGAATACATACAGGATATAGTTTTGCAATACTATGTACCAACTTTTCAGTAAAGGTTTTAAAAATACAAAACAATACAAATATTCAGTCTTTTATTAATAGATCTTGTAACTGCAATAAATCTGTTTAAGAATTGTTTTACCCAAAATAATTCAAAAGGATAAAACTTAAATGGTCTTTCTGTTGTTCCTTAATATTTCTGCTTGTAACCAAGCTTTCAGTTGATAGCTGGTTCTATAAGCCAATTCTGGATAAGTTGCTATTGCTTCTTCACAAATTTCTAATGAGGGCAATGATGATCTCTCTATATTTTCTTTAAAAACTGAACGTGCGGTTTTTCGCTCAGGAGTTTTCCAAGATCTTCTTTTAATTCTGGAGATCCCTACAATACGGTCTTGTTATATAAATAAATTACTCACTTCACAAAATAGTACAATTCTATTGTTATGTGGCAATGATAACTACATTATTAATTTAAAACAATGTATTTTTAGTTAATCTTTGGCAAACAAAAATTATCACCCAAAAACAATTTTTATATTACTCAAATGAAAACAGTTTCTAAAGTTAAGAGCCAATGTTTCATAGATATCCTGAACCCGCATATGTTTTGTTGAAAATTTATAAGTGAAGTGACATGAAGGCAGGCTGAAACCAATGTATGTAGTGCAAGGCAGTTGAAATTACGAGTGATTTGCATAATCAACATTCGTCTAATCAACAGATCAAATAAGATATATTTTGTTGCTAAATAGTGAAAGTGCTTTATTAATCATAGAACACTGTAATATATGAAAAATTAATCTAACCATCCAATTATGTGAAACATTAGGAGCACTAAAATATACATTTTACTGGGATTACAACAGTGGATACTGTTAAAATATCCTTAAAAATCAATTTATCTATTTGTTAACATAAGAATAGTTTTTTACCGTTTTCTTGAAAACATGGAGAGCTTCCACTTTTATTTCGTAATATTTCTGCCTGGATCCAGGACTTTATTTGATTACTTGTTCGATGTGACAAGATGGACTCTTTTGATATCGCTTTTTTACAATAATCAGTTGACGGTAAACATTCAGTCTGTATGCTATCTTGAAAAATGGAACGTACAATTTGTTTTTCAGGTGTTGACCACGAATTACGCCCAGAAGATGATGGAATTCTAGAAATTATAATGAAACAAATATACATATTAAAGGAAGTAATGCTATATGCAACAGTACCTTAGTTTCTTTTTTCCTTTTTTATGTATAAGATCTTTGTCAGAATCATCTGTTGAAGAACAGTTATTATCTTGTATATAATCAGGATCCTCCAGATCACTGCCAGAAGAATAACTGTTTTCCTTGTTACTTTTTTTATTTTCACCTATCTTATGTAGCACTAAAATATTGAAATGTTAATGTACCTATTAAATACATGTTTTAATAAATCGCCTTCCAATTAATTGTGATATATGAGCAACACTAAAATATACATTTTTTAGAACTATATAACTGCAAACTGACTTTTGTTAAAATCTTTGAAAATCATTTAATTTTTAGCATGAGAATAATTTCTTACCGTTTACTTCATAATTTGGCAATTTGATAATTTCATTCTGTAATATTTTTCCTTGAAATCTAGACTTTATTTGATTACTTGTGCTTGAAGATAACCCAGAGAAATTTGATGAAACTTTTCCATAATGCTCTGTTGAGGGCAAAGATTTATTCTCATCTTGGAGAATGGATTGTTTAATTTCTTTCTCTGATGGTGCAGACCATGAACAATGCCCAGATGGTAACGGTGTTCTTAAAATTATAAAAAAATAAATACACAATTAAAATAAATATGCTGTTTGCAACTACACCTAATATCTTTGTTTGTCTTTTTACAGGTAAGGTTATTGTCAAGGTCAGTCAAAAAACAGTTAATTTCCTCAATGGAATCTGCATCCTCCAACTCATTAATGCTATTACTTTCCGATGAAAAACTGTTTTCATTTTGATCACGATGATTATTTCCTTTTCCACCCATTTCATAGGACACTAAAATATTTGACAAATTTATCTAAATATTAAATGCAGAAACACTAAAATGTACATAAAATACATGCACACATTAAAAATCATTTTATTTTACAATTAGCATTAGAAAAAAATTTCTTACAGTTTTCTTGTAAACTAGATCCAGCGACTTCTTTTTCAGATGTAGAGTGTGTAGACCACGAACTATGTATACAGGGAGATGGTGTTCTAGAAATCATAATAAAACAAACATATCCAAATGAAAATAAATATGCTATATGCAACTGTACCTAACTTTCTCCTTTGTTTTTTTATATGTTAGTCTGTTGTCATCTGTGAAACAAAGGTTACTTTTCTGTGTAGAATCGGAATTCTCTAGATCGCCAATTTCATCAATTCCAGATGAGAAAATGTTTTTTCTGTTTTCACAATCATCGTTTTTTCTTTCATCTTCACCTTCATCATCACAACTAATTCCTTGCGCTATTTCGAGTAACTTACTCATGTTTGCTATATCTCGAGCCACCACAGGCAATTGGTAATGTTCTTTATGAATCTTTTCAGCATGGCCCATAAATTGAGCCAAGTGCTGCACCTCACTTTCGTTCAAGTCCAGTAATTGCGACTGGGTAGCAATGTGCTTTCTTAAATTATTTCCTCGCAAAAGATTTGGATTTTCTGCTCCGCAGAGCTTAGCATACTTTACCATCAAATTGTAGGCATCAAGATGCTTAAATGTAAGATTATTTTTTGAAGGCAATCCGAAAATATACGGATTTTTGTGGTCAACTTTAGCTGAATCCCTATATTCTATAATAGCTTCAATACACTTAACTTGGAGTTTATTTAATAAAACTGGAACATTTCTACCTTTCTTTCCTCTTATTTCAAAGCGAACATAATTATTGAGCTTTTTTTCTTTCTGCATGAGACAATCTATTATAGAAACCTACATCGCAGTTCTTTGACAGAGTTTCATAGGCTTTGTAATCTTCAATCAAAACTCTTTCGATTTCTCCAGGACGTCTTCTATTAAATGCTTGAATTGAAGCCAGAGTGTAGGATGCCAATTTTTTCCATAATTCAAATGTGAATCCTTTGGATATAAGTTTGTCGTAATATTTTTTCATTGATCTTGATAAATAATCCATGTATTTTTTGATATCTTCCAAACTGGGTAATACATTTCGCTTTGCCCGCTTTCTAATTTGACAGGTTTCCATGACCGCGGTATTTATGTTTTGTGAGAATCCTAATTTTAACAGATGTATTATATCGTCCACTTCTTTTCTTCTTTCGGCTGGCGCACTGTCCTGAATTAATTTAAATGTCAATAAAGAGCCACACAATTTAAGTTGAGTTCCCAAGGAGGAAGCATTATTTGCAGATTTAAAATGACCTGTCTGAGCATTTAAACCAGCTATATTTTAGACAGCTTCTATGATTGTATTATAATGGACTGGATGAAATATCTATTCCAGATCACGTATTTGAGGATTTAAACGGCATGCTTCAATTAGGAATTTGCCAAGCAACCGTAATCTAGCGCGAATCATTTTATAATGATGTTCTTTCAAATATTTGTTGCAGTGATGGTTTCCATAAAGGATTATTAAATGATCATGTGCTATCTTTTGAGTCACTTCATCGTCCCGTAATACAGGAAATACTTTATTCTTTAACGTACTGCAAGCAGTACTATGAATATCACCACGAACCATTCTACTCAAAACCATTACATTTCGCACACCTTTTATGTGGTCTTTGGAACAATATCTAAAATGTTTTCTCAAATTTTCCTTTGAAAAAAAACCTTTACAATTTGAACATATTTTGTAATAATTTGCTGCTCTGGGTTTATTTTTTTGAGGTCGTCGGCATAAAATAAGCTTTTGGGTAGCTGAATCTTTTAAATTGCAATTATGAATCTTGTCTCCCTCTTTTCTCAATATATCTATTATTCTTTTTCTTTCAGTATTCCCTGTTAAAAAAAAGTTACATCAAAGAGTTTTATCATACTAAATTCAAAAGGATAAAATTGCTCTTCTTGTCATATCAATATGTCATTTATTGACAGATATTTCGAAATTATATATTTGGTAGTCTTTTAGCAATCATCTGAAAAACCTTTTTTTTAATTTTTGAAATCACAAAAATTTGCCTATTACGCATTTTATTGCTTTGAATACACTGATTTGCATCTTTATTTCCGCATCCTACTCCAATGCTCTAAACGCATGATGGATTTTAACCTTAAAGTGGATTTAACTTAAAAAAATGATTAAAAAATATTTACCTTTGGGCAAACAGGAGAATTTTTTTACTTCGCTTTCTTCTTTGTGTACATTTTCCAAATGAACAGCTATTTTAGTAACTAATTTTTGACAAAAACAGCAACAGTGTCGTTTTGGAGATTGATGCAATTGTCGTTTTGGTGATTGATGGAATATTACACCTAAAAAATATAATATTTTGAAATAAACTGGCTGCTATTAATTTCTATAATAATTTAATAGGTATTTTATGCAAATGATTCAGAAATTATAGCTATTAATTGAATGTAACAAGATTATTATGCGATTTATAATAATCAAGAACGTTGACAGGCAACGAGGCGTTAGCAGAGTGGTTTGGTTGGCCATGTCCGAGATTGTTTAGATCACTAATAATTGAGTTGCATTCAAAACTTTATCGTATCATTGACAACGAAGACAGAAAAATCAACAAACTTTTAAAATTAAATTTATATTTAGGACATTATGAGAGATAACAAACATATAACTGTAACTAATATATTATGTGCTACAAAGTTGTTATGAAGCTGCTAAATATTATGAGGTTAATAATTACCAATAAAGATTTAATTTTAAGGACACATAATTTTCAATGATATGATAAAAGTCATTTTAAGATAAAAAGTTCACATCTTCTATACAGCTCATAAAATTACTATGGCTATATTGTAAATAATATAACAAGGTATTCCAAAAGCACAGAATGCATGAAATTATTTTTTATTAAATGAAATTTTGGTGACTGACAATTTTTTTGCATTTTTCAATTTTGCTATCAAAAATAGAACAGTTTCATTTAGCAACCTCAAATATTTTACATCATTGCATACCACATTTGCCTATTTAGAGGTTTCTTTAACAATAATCATGAACCCATTTTGTTTCATGTTTGTGGGACTAAATGATTGTTATTATTACACAAATGTTATTAAATTTATTTAATATTTTGAAGCAGAAAAATATTAATAGAATTTAGAAATAATACATACCTGAAGTACTCTTCTTTTGTGGCTTTTTTGGCTTAGCAGGTTGACGTAATGTAATATAAGGTTTCCGAGCTGCGCAATCCTTTAGAAGGTATTCATCATTTGTGCATATAACTTCCACTTCAAAAAATCCCCGTTTTTTAAATCTTGCCTGTATAATACCATTTTTGTTTCTCAAGCTTGATGTTTTACATACGTCATACATATCGTCTTGTTTAAATTTTATAAGCGAAAACATTTTCAATGTGGGATTTAGATAATATCTAAAAAGTAAAAAAAAAAGATGTAACTAAACGAGATACACCATCTTCAGAATATTTTTGATGTCTGAATATAGTAAAACCTTTCATGCCCTAAAATAATTTTCTCTAACATTATCATAGAAACTGCACGTTCTATCACTAAAAATTGTTATGGAACAGATGTCATTCCAGCACCCGTTCAGAATATATTCTACACATGGTTTTAAATGATTCTTATTGGTCGGAAACATTTAGGTCGTTTAGAATATTAATATTCTGCACGGCTTTCGGCGAATCAGAAGCCGTTTAGGTTCATTTTAGGGCGGAATATAAAGTAATTTGTTTTTGTTGCTATGGTTACATGTAATAATCAGGGTATTTATTTAAAGCGTCGTGTTTTAAAATTGTAAGCTATTTTGAAGTTTTTTATGAATATTTAGGGGTTTTTCTATAATCTTGTTAGAGAAAGTATAGTCTACAACACGTTTGGAATGGCATATTCCACACTCGCGAAACCGTAGCCCTCGCCTGCGGCTCGGGCTACAAACTTTTCGCTCGTGTGGAATATGTGCCATTCCATAACTTGTTGTAGAATATACTATTAATAAACCAACTGACCAAAAATAAAAGTCAACACTAACATTCCTAAACTAGAGTTGTACAGGTGTTTATGCGGAACAGTTCCGATTTTATACTAAATGTCCTGCGTTCATTATGTGCAAAACATTTAGAATTAATATTACAAAGACAACTGTTTTTTCTTGCTAGTAAAAATTTATTATTATAAGTAACGAACCGTTTAAAATATTAAACGATTGGCGCTTTTTTTAGTTAACCATTGTAAAATTTGTAAAATATTGGTCACCAACATATTTGTTTGAAGCATAATGAGTAATGCCCTCTTTTTGATTTTGGAAACTTGACAACCCTATTTTAAACCCCTTTACGCCGACCCAGCTACACCACTGTCGAGAAATGCGCCCCTGACACTGATTCTATCTTTCACCCAGTTTTCATGCAATTTATTTATTTATACCTACCGCAGAGAATTGCAATACTTACCGGTATTTATAAAACTGTAAACCAAATAACACACACAAAATAACGTTGATGATGGTGGCGAAATTTGCACATTACTATTTGCGGTGAGGTGATTAAAACTAAACAGAAAACAATGGGAACAATATGAACTGAATTCACAACAAGATAGAGTTGTCGCTTCTTAATTCCAAATTGAATCGAAATAATATGAAATTTAAAATGATGAAATTCGAATTTACCATCACCCCACCACCCACTACACATCTTAGCCAAACCAACAAGTGACAAACATCTTCCTCCTTTTTGTCTAATGCAACTGTGTGCATTAGAAAAAGAGAAAATATAAATGAGAGGAATGGTGCCTTGCACGTGTTCTTTCAGATCCGAACTCAGGATATTTCAAAACCGACAAAAACCAGAAACGTTTTTTTAAGCAATACATAATATCTTTCAAATTATATTGATGTTGAAAAGTTTTATTTTTATAAATTTACATTGTTTTATAACTAAGCTCAAGTCTATAATTTACTTCAATGAACAAATAGACGAAAAATGTAATAACAATAAAAAAGTAAGTACAAAGTTTGGAAAATAGTCAAAACAATTTCACTAAAAACAATTAAAAATATCTTAGGTGTCATCATAAGTTATCACAACAAATCGAAAATATGTATATTTATTCAGATAATTAATAAGGAAGTCCTCTTGTAGGATTAAGTTAAAAATGTTAAAACCCGTTTCTTTCATTCTCAAGACTTATGCAGGATGTTCGAAATTAGGTTGAAAGATTTTAACAGCAGATTTTATGTCCAAAAATACCTAAACAATTTTATAGTAACATATATTTCTTGAATGCATTTCGCCCTACAATTGTAGGGTAAATTAGGTAAATTAAGAATATCTTTTTTACTTAAAAACGTAGGTACTAAAAGATTTTAGACTTAAATTATCAAGAAAATAGCAAATAACAAAAGCAGGAAGGATTTTATTAAGCCTCCCCTCATCCTCTAATTTTACCCGCCACTAATCCACGTTATATATATTTTACAATTTATTTTATAGAGCTATCAAAATCTAAATAAGTGTACCCAATTCTAGTTATTTATTTTGCCATATTTCGAAAAAAATGACACCATATATTTTGAAAATGAAGCTTCCTTTCTATATAGGTTTAAAATTTTGAAATATTTTTGGGCATAAAATGCGCTGTTAAAATCTTTCAACCTAATTTCGGGGCATTCTATATAACCCTGTGCTAAAAATTAAAAATTAATTCAATAAATAAACATTGATTTCAACGAGGAACATAAAGATTGTAACAATTTTCTAATTTATTAAATTTTGACACGCGACACGACCGATACGATATTAAAAAATATTTGAAAACATATTTTACTTCATGGAATGATTATTGCGCTGAATCAAAAGAAAAAACACTACTGCAAGAATGTTTAAAATGTGACTACAAATCAAAATGGAACTTCTTGCCCAGAATTATACTGCTCCGTGCCCTAATAGGAACAATTGTTATTTGGGGGCGGATAAAGGTCCATATTGTTAAGAAGGTCCATTTCCGTTATTTTTTTTATGTTTCTGTGAAAAAAATATCATTTCTAGCTATCATAATGTTTAGGATTTGATGACATTTGCCAGGCTTTTTCCTAAATAAGTCTATAGCCATAAAGGGGGTTTTGGAGTATTCTACGATTTTGTATACATAACATAAGATAAGAAATACAATAATTTTTCCCAAGAAAACATAGTACGTAGTGGAACACGAAGGTGACAATTTATTTAATTCTCATCTAACCTCGGCGAGCGACTAAGTCGATAAATCTCTAATTTTCCTCCAAAAGCTTTAAGCTAGTGTAGGATAAAAAATGTTATAATCAAGAGTCAGGTAGTCAGGTAGTCAGGGTAACGGAAAGTTTATTAAAAACAAAAAAAAGTGGGAAAGGAGGCAGAATTAGAGATGTTTCGGTTTATAATTATATTTTCTTCGTGATTACCGATGTAATAATAATATGATTTTGAATGCATCATAGTATCATGTATCCTCGGCACTAGAAAATAAATTTAATTTCAAACTTAATTCGCAAGTAAGAAATGTTAAAGTTGCATTTAATTTGTATTTAACGATAAACCCTAGGGAATCATCACTTGTCCTGATACGGCAATAAAGATTTAAAAAAATATTGGTTAAATCTTTGTATTATATGCATACACATACATTACGTACGTTCAACTTATTAGTGTTGCTAGATGGTCGGACTGAACAGGGATTTCCCTGAAATAAAAAAAAATTCAGATCCTGGAATGTGTTACTTGGTGTCTGATATAATGCAAACTATGGTGAACTTTGTTTTTTAGATTCCCGGAATTCGTTTCTAAGTCCCGGAGAAAAAAATATATATTCGCGAAAAACAATCTTAGTGCAACTGCGTACGGTAGTAAAAAAAACTGTTAATTCAGTAAATTTTAATTATTCTAGTCAACTGTTTTGGTGAACTATTTATTTAGCGTCCATACTCTATTTTTTCTTTGTATTTTAATCATTTAAAATATTTCTGCTTTCCAATTTTTGTTAGCAAAGAGACTCCTATAAACAAATTTACCATTCTTAACTGTTACGTAAAATATTGTCGTAAAGGTCGAATTAATTTCTTGAGATAAATATATTTAAAAACATATTTTAGGATTTTTTAATCATAAATATATTTGTTTGGAAACAATTTCAAGTTTTTAGTACACAAAAATTTAATTTTAAATGTTTTCAATACGGTCCTGTAGATCATGGGGCTAGCAACAACACCTGCTGCCAGCCGCATGTTGGCTGTGTGTGGCCGAGTTGTTATGATTTGGCGGGAAGTCAGAAAGTTGTAATACTAGAAGATATCCTTTTAGATTCCTATTGGATTTTTTTTATTCTTCTACAGAGGGGCGTCATTTTTTTTATGAAATATATTTTTTTGCATAATTGCCATGCTTTAATAAAATGCACCGGTATGCACAATACAATAATTGCTCTTTCCCTTTCAACTTCTCATTGTAAACATCCTGCGGCGCTTTGATTGAAATAAATTTAATAAAATTACAACTAAATTAAGCCAAAATTCCCGAGACACCTAAAGTTTTGTTTACTTTCTCCTGCTAAAGCTGTCAGGTTTCGAACACCAAAAAGCGGGACATTAGTCATGATGCCCCAAATTAAATATGTACGAACCTTACAACTTCAAATGTAACTTTTTAACGATTAAAAAAAGAAAAATTAGTAAACTATTTTAATCGAATACAAAAGTTATACATTAGGTAATTTTCAAAATTCGGAAATTTGGCCTCCAGCCTTATTAAAACAATGTGAACAATTACTTAGTGAAATTTGTCAACGTAGTTCTTAATCACCCTGCAAATTTTAATAAATTAGTTTGTCATTGATTAAAAGTCAAAGACAGTTTTTTTTCTAATGGAATATACGAGTTTGTTATGTTTTTGTTCAAAACTTTTTTCATTATTATACACGATATTAATCAGCAAGACATATTTTTCATACTGTGTAAGAAAAACAGGTGGTTGTTTAAAAAAAATCTTATCTCCTTCTAGTTCCAAATCGACTAACAGCATACTGACAAAACTTATAATCAAAATTGTAGGGTATAAAATTGTCTATAAATTTTATTAAAACAATTTTTTAATAAAAATCATAGTTTAAAATAGTTGTAATAACAGAGATTTAAAATTATAGCCATTCTGCATTTGTTTGGTAAATATTGTAGCAAATTCCAGTCAAAGTAACATCTGCTGCATGTCAGCATTTATTGCACATACAGTGTAACAAAACGCCGTTTTCTTGATTAACTGAGATTCTGAGATATTTATCTTATTGTAGCTCTTAAATTATAAACTTTAGAAGAAATCTTCGTATAAAATGTGCAGATTTTTTTATGCTTTAGAATTTTCATAACTATTACCAATGTGTTGTTATTCGTTTACGAATTATTCAGCAAAAACTTAAAAGAGAAAACAATTCAACGCAATAACTTTTAAAATATTGATCCTATAAAAAATAGTATTAATAAAAAAGATAAGTTATACATTTTTCTACATATTGTCTCTTGTATTTTTTTTTCAGAGGACCAATCGTTCTCGAGATATTTACATAAACGCGTTTGTCAAAATGGCGGCTGACGCACAGCCCCCCGCATCGCAACAACTTGAATTTATACTCAGAATCGATCTACTAATAGATTGCCATCATAAAATCGCTATTGTATTAATTTACGGGAAATAAAGCTTCACCGACTGAACTAAGGAATGAAACATGTATATTGTTGATTTTTCTATGGTGGGTAATGCTCCCTCCTAACTACTCCAATTATGTTGACATTTTTTTATCTCATAGAAAGTATGATTTCAATAAATGCTGTAAGCGGGATAATAAAAGCCATTTTCCAGACATTAACATAACTTTTAGTAGAAAAAATAACTATAACAGTAAGTCAAAAAATACATCTCTCCCAAAATCTTAAATGCAAAAAAAAAACTTCAGAATTTAACACATGACCCAAAAGAAGGCAGTTTTTCTTGCTTTGGAATTGATTTGTTGCCATCTGTTGGTTAGTTAAAAAATTTTGTGGACAAGTCAAGATTATAAGATTTCCCTAATATATTAGACCTGCATCGCCCCATCTAGATTGGAGTAGTATAAACATTAATTAATGGATTCTGCAGAAGCTGTATAACTCGAAAATTATGAACGTTGTTTTAAGATTTTAAAAGATGCAAAGCGTTTAGTAGGATATTAGAAACAGAAAGTGCCTGAATTATTAAAAGTCGGGATTTTTTGGTTAGCTAGGTATCCTTAAATTTCACTAACAACGCTTGACGGAAAATTCACAAGACTAAATAAATACCATTAAGTTAAATAAAAATTCTATAGTTACTGAGTCACAGGCCTTGATGTAGAAACTGTTTTAATTAATATTTACTTAATTGTTTTACCACTCGTGTTAAAATTTAATACATTTATTTACACTATTAGGTCACATCGTTTTCTTAAGTTTTATTAAAGGCAGTATAGCAGTATACTCGGTGGTGGTTTCCTCCGTCTACTTCATTTTACTTATCAGAGTTATCAGCATGGTCATATATTTTTTAAAACTGATGACTGATGTAAAATATCACTATTTCAAAGAAATGTTTAGAAAATTTGTTACAGAAAGCCATTGTTGAGTAAAATGAGTATTCAAGCTAAAGCGTCACAACATGCTGCAAATATCTTTTGCTTTATTTTTAATGGCATTTGTTAACAGTTAACATATTCCACTTTTTGTTTGAAAGTTCAAAATTTCAAAAATGTTGATATTTTGAGAAATATTTATTAATGATTTCAGTTTGTTTTTTTCAAGTTTTAACTCACTCGTCTCGTACTAAAACTCTCTTCAAAATGACTTTATCCACTCTAAATTTAAACTTTTTGTAACATTTCCAATTAAATTCATAAATCCAAAAAATTTGTAAGTAGGTTCAGAATTCTGTAAAAACAGTCAAATGTTGGTAAAAAAAACTCGAAATTATGTAAAGTTCCCAATTTGCCATTTCAAACATGAAATTAAAAAAAATATTTTAGCTTATCGAGCCGAGTTTGTAAATATTGAAATTATTATTTAAATACATGAAATTGTTTACTTTTGAAAAACATCTTTTGATAGATAACTGTAAGGTATTTAAAAACGTAATCTCTGTTAATGTCAAGTTTTGGTATAAGGTAAATGTGGCTAAATCACGTTATTTTTATAGGAAAAATCTACTCTTGCGCTATGTACCATTACTTATGGCCATCCTGTATATCTAGATCCACAGTTTTCTTCATAAAATTTTCCTACTTTATCCATTTTTATCCTTGGCTGTTACTGCTTGAACATAAACGTATCCAAATATTGTTTTCTTTTATTGCAATTAATTTAAAATTAAGTAAATCAACACTTAATTATTTGTGTTTTTCTATTTTTGTGTAACCTTAAAACAATAATGATCCTATAAATCCTGTACCAGACTCCTATTCTTCCTAGATGTAAAATGTCCTGCTATGATAATTCGCAGTGCAGTACACTCTATTTTGTGAGACAAAATAACTTTCTACAGAAATTTCTTTTGACTTTAAAAACCAAAGACAAGTTAAAAACGGTTATAAATATCTAACCTTACATATATAAACAAAACGTCATCTTTTTTGGCAGTAACCATAGAGAAATAGTCTCTGACAGACTTGCCAGATCAAATAAAACAATAAGCATTGGTTGATATAATCGAAAATTTCGATATAATCGATAATTCTTATCGATACTTAGTGAACACTTTGATATTTCAAGCCTTACCTATAATTGAATGAAAATTTTGCTGCTTCAAATACATTTGTACGTATTTAACTTTTGATAATTAATGTTGTTTAGTAACAACACAACATTCCTCCCTCTGCATCAAAATTTTAGTTTAATATTTCAGATTTAAAATATATAGGCAACTGTTTTTACACTAAGAATACCTCAAAGATATCTTAAGGTAGTAAGATCAAATTTCTGGGTCAAATGAAAACACCTCAAAGGTACCGTTTGGTTGTAATTTTAATTATCTTCATAAAAAAAAACCTGTTTGAAGAAAAAAGGGAACCCGTTATTCTCCTTAACGTAGAGAAGCACCTGTTACCCTTAACTATTTTTCCAAAATTTTCCACCCCAAAGGTACCATTATAGATATATATATATATACTGCTGCAGCGGCTAACTCAGACTCCGGTCCATACACATTCCAACTGGGCGCAGGCCTATATACACGCGTTATACAGGCGTTACATTTCGTCAGTCATTGAGCCTCCACTGCCCAGCGGTTTACTCAGACTCCTAGTGTATCTACAGTTACTGAGCCTCCATTTATTTTTATACGATCACATCCAGCCTCCGAACAGTGTTGCCGAAATGACTTTACTGCGATGATGTAAGCTTTTTAACAGCTTTGGTGTCGATAAAATGCTTAATGCGGGAGAGGAATCAATTAATAGCACAGATACACAGAAAACATAACCTTGCGCTAAATTAAATATCCGAGAAGCTGTTGTGGTTAGCTGGTAGCTTTCAAAAGTAAAACTGAATCTTTCTAAATGTGTATTTTTAATACTAAAATTTATTTTCAATTCTATTTCAACTTGTTACAACTAGGATCTATTAAACATTTTGCTTAACCCTTGGAATATTGTTAAGTATTTAAATAATTCGATTTGTTGTGGTGACTTCGCTAATTAATTATAAATTATGTGCATAAATTATTACACAGAAGAAAATCGCCGAAAATCACGGTTAACAAATACATTAATAACATTTCGAAACTTTCTCGAAAAACTTCAAGAGCAAAAATTAAGTATTGTGCTGCTGTGTTTAGAACCTGAACCAATTTAAACTGGTGCAAATATGTAAAGTATATGGGCATAACAACAATTATCCTAAAAGGATACCTTTAGTGCCTTCGACCTTCCATGTAAATCTAAAGACAAGAATACTGGAAAGTGTTTTCATATTTAAAACTTATTTTGGTTAAGTATACGTGTATTTATTACTATAATTTAAGAATTTAACAAAACATGCATGACAGCTAATTTTGTTTTTTACTTTACTACACCTCATTTCACTCGATGCAGAATATGTACTTTTCAGGGAACTTTACATTGGACGAATAAAAATAATTAGGACGTTTTCATAAATGAATTGCTTGTGTTAATTTTTATTATTATTATTTGCTGTTGTGGTTAGCTGGTAGCTTTTAAAAGTAACACTAGATCTTTCTAAATGTGTATTTTTAATACTAAAATTTATTTTCAATTTTATTTCAAGTTGTTACAACTAGGATGTATTAAACATTTTGCTTAACTCTTGGAATACTGTTAAGTATTTAAATAATTCGATTTGTTATGGTAACTTCGCTGTTTAATTATAAATTATGTGCATAAATTACTACACAGAAGAAAATCACCGAAAATCACGGTTAACAAATATATTAATAACATTTTGAAACGTTCTCGAAGAACTTCAAGAGCAAAAATTAAGTATTGTGCTGCTGTGTTTAGAACCTGAACCAATATAAACTGGTGAGAATATGTAAAGTATATGGGCATAGCAACAATCATCTTAAAAGGACACCTTTAGTGCCTTCGACCTTCCATGTAAATTTAAAGACAAGAATACTGGAAAGTGCTTTCATACTTCAAAACTTATTTTGGTTAAGTATACGTGTATTTATTACTATAATTTAAGAATTTAATAAAACATGCATGACAGCTAATTTTGTTTTTTATTTTACTACACCTCATTTCACTCGATGCAGAATATGTACTTTTCAGGGAACTTTACATTGGACGAATAAAAATAATTAGGACGTTTTCATAAATGAATTGCTTGTGTTAATTTTTATTATTTGATTTCTTGTTACAATTAAAAGATAGTTATTACAAGTTTGATGTTTGTTTTTGCTACTAAAATTTGAAAAATGTTCCTACCTTTATTTATATATTTATATAAGATTTAGCAAACACTTAATTGCGATTTTATATCTTCAATTTAATCAATTAAACAGTTTTGGCTATTTGCACTTTATTTTCTGTATAATATAATTTTTGTTGATTGTTTTGAAATTTGAAATTTAAATAGAAGTTTCTCTCAAGGGTTATGTTTTTTCTCTTTTTTATTGCTGAGGACAATTTTGTTCATAAAATAGAGCTCGTTTTTTTGGCGATAGAAATTATTAGAGGTTAGGAGTTTCCAGCAGCAAAACTTGGGACAAAAACGTCAATTTTCAGATCGAAGTATTTAAAAACAATGAAAATTTTCAACTTAAACTTTAAATTCATGTACTTGTTACTTGAAAACCAAAACTTCAAACTCAAATTTTTGACTTTCACTTTAACTTTCGGAGATAGAGTTAAACGTTTACTTCGGGTTTTAAAATGTAGAGAGGAACGTCCAATTCAAAGTTCAAATGTGCAGTTTTGAAAAGAAATGCATCATTCAGAGAAAAAACTCTTGATTTATACAATAAAACTTTAAAAACTCGAAGTTATTACCAAATTTTCAATTTTAGTCACGGAGTTTCAACTTTTAAACCTCGCAAGCAACGTTTCTTATGACGTTTTTGTGTGTACATTACGTAATGAATAGTTCTTATTCTGTAAAGGAAAACTACAAAAGACAAAAAGGGTTTTTAAAATTCTAAATAAGTTATTATAAATAGTATTCCGGTCTTTAGATTACTATTTCGAGTAGTATCTTGGAGTAGGTGATGAAGAGATTGGTTTTGGCGCTGAAAGTCGTACGTTCAAGTCCGACGAGTTCCACTTTTTTTTTTGTTTTTTTTATCGATTTTTTTTAAATTTTTATGTTTTTGAATGCTTCCCTTTTAATTAATGAATATATAATAAATCCAAATAACAGTCTGCTCACAAAAAAATGTCACAATGACTGCATTGTATGAAATAATTAATACTTTTAACTCTTTAGTTCAAACTGTCATCTAAAACTTGATGTGATTAATAAGTCTAGCTGCTCATTTATTTGTGCAAGTGTAAATATATGTGAGGTTTTATTGCTTGCAAAAAAGATTAAGCTCTTGGTGTGAAACTTAAATGTTGATCACTTTTCTAGAAGTTCATGGATATTACGTTAGCAACAAGTTACACTTATTAATAAACAGCTAGACCTTTATAAACACCTCTTTAATACTTTAAGAGAAACTTTACATGGGAGTTCAAATTAAACGAAATCCTGAAATGTTCGGATAATACTGAGTGATTCATGGAGTAGTTAGCACGATTATACCAACGCATACTGCTGTTTAGATTCATTACATTACTATTAATTTTTAGGTATGCATAAAAAACATCAAAAGTTAATAAATCCGTAAAAAATCAAAAAAGAAGGAAGCGACACACGTCGGATTCGAACGTATAACCTTTGGCGTTTTAATCGATCCCTTACCAACTAAGCTAGCGTTTTATAAGTTGCAAAATTTTATGAAAGACTAAAACTGTAAAGTGTAAAAAATTATAGATATCTGATATAATTTATGACAACAGCGATTTCCAATTTTCATTCAAAAAGTACTTTTTCTAGAAATTCTTAAGTTGTCATCAAATTTTTCAGTGTGAAAATTTAAAATTGGAATGTTATTTATAAACGAAACTGTGATCGAAATAATTAAACATTTTAGTTCTAACGAAAAGTGTTTATTAAACTTGGAAAAAACAATTCAAAATTCTAAATGTCGACGTTATAACTATAAATTTTATCTATTTGGGCTTCAACAGTTTAAAGTAGATAATGGAAAAAAATCAATATTTAACTTTAACATCAAAATTTGGGATTTAAATCTGAAATTTCAGCTCTTTTATTTACGTTTCAACTGTATCTCTAAATGTCCAGAAAAAAAAATCAAAATTTTAAATACAGAATTACAATTTCTAGTTGACATGAGAAATCAACAATAAGCAGCAAATAACTCGAAAACCTAGTGTTTCAAATTGCGCGCGGTGTTCTTTGCTTGCGCGCTCTGTGCTCTGTCATTCAACATTAATGTTAACCACGGCAAAATGGGGCATTTGTTTAATCAACAAGTCGACGATGCTGAAAAGGGGAAACCTGGCTGGTCATATCAATATTATCCAAACATGGTAGAAATATTGTACATACTTATTGTTAATACAGTTTATCGATTGAAAGGTATATCAATAACAGTGATGTCAATAACGTGAAAGTGAGCCGTGACCGATATTGACCAATACAAGATCGAAGGAGTACATAATATTTACTAGGCCCCATTTAATATTACCCTACAAGGTTGATAGGATTTTGTGTAAAGTCACGTACATATTTGTCAGTTAACAATTACGTCAAATGTACCCTCATCTTTTTTTAGTTTTAATTCTTTTAATGTGGAACAAGGAAACCAAACTCGACAAGCAAGAATGACAAAAGGGATAATTAGACACAGATCTTCTTCAAGGAATTGAAAGTGGCAAAAATTCAGTGCTGTGTTTAAATCAGATGCAATTTCATGTGCAAATTCAAGTGATGTTAAACTTTATCTCGAGCTGCTCTTTTAATGATTCATGTTTAAAAACTCAGGGTATGAAGTGTATTTGTAACTCTAACTTTAGGAATTTAGCAAAACATGCATTGCAGCCGATTTTATTTTCCATGTTATTGAACTTAATTTCGCTCGATGCATATTATATGCATTTTTGGGGGAATTTTACATGTTGCTCGAAAACAAATAACCATCTTTTTTTTAGTTTGAATTAGTTTAATGTGGAACAAGGAAAACCTAACTCAACAAGTAAGAATGACTAAAAGAATATTTAAATACAAATCTTCTTCAAAGAACTGGAAGTGGCAAAAATTTAGTGCTGTGTTTAAATCCGAAGCAATTTCATATGCAAACCCAGTGTTGTTAAACTGTATCTCAAGCTGATCGTTTAATGATTTTGTGCTTAAACTAAGTGTATGAAGTGTATTTGTAATTATAACCCTAAGAATTCGGGAAAGATGCATTGCAGCTGATTTTAGTATCCATGTTATTAAACTTATTTTCACTTTGTGTATATTATATGCATTTTTAAGGAAATTTTACATATCATGCTCAAAAACAAGTATAAATCTGTGAAATAGATGTTCTATAAATAGTTCTTTGCTAGGTGTAAGTGTACCTAGGTGTATACCTTGATAGACTGACTTAATTTTGTTTTGAAGAAATGATCCAGTATTTTACAAGTGTTACAGTTAGCATGTAATTGCGATTTGCATTATTAATTAGATATAAAATTATTATTTGTTGTTAATTTTATTTTAAAATTGGACAGATAAATAAAATTTTATTTTAATTATTGCATTTTATTTTTCTTTTGTAGATTATAAATTATAACTAAAGCTATGAGCTTCAGAGATAGCTTTTTATATGTAGTGTTTATTCTAATTTTTTTTTTCGAATTTGGTAGTTACATAACTGGTAACATCCTCATTCTATTTTCCTCATATGACAAGATTAACATATCATTGAAAAATAATTAGGTAAAGTTGATCGTTGCAATGTTGTTGAATCAATGATATTTTTAATACTCGTGTAGTGAAACATTGAAATTCAAATAAAAAGAATATAATTTTCTGGCTCTTGATAACACTTTTTTAAATAACAACAACAACAAAAAACATTTTATAACCCCTTCCTCCTCCCAAATATTAATATGGATAACAAACTTGATTCAATTTTCATTATTGGCTTAACAGCTATTTAAAAATTGAAAAACAAATATTGTCCCCTGAAACCAAGAAAGATTTAAAAACAAAACAAAGGTTGCTCTAACGCGCTTCGACAGCCAAGCTATCATCAGAGAAATACTTACTGATAGCTCGGCTGCCGAAAAGCGTTAGAGCAGCCTTTGTTGTGTTTTTTAACCTTTCTTAATTTCAGGAGACAAGTTTTGCATTTCAATTTTTGAAGATAGCCAAGGACCAGTCCGTTGCACCAAAATTAACAGCTAACATAATCAAATTTTTGGGAAAGGGGGGGGGGGACTTTTTTATTCTATAAAGTACAGCTCGTATTTTTGTCGATAGAAATTAGGGCTAACGATGTCGCGGATGTCAGTTTTCCCGCAGCAAAATGCGAAACAAAGCGATCAAGTTAAAAATAAAATTTATTAACAAGTTCCAAAAATTTCCATGCTGAACTTTAAATTAAAAATTTTTGCTTGAAAATCAACTCTAAAACCTAAAATTTCGAATTTCCAAATTTAACATTTTTACATCTACATGTTAAGATTTCGAGTTTTTGCTCAAAATTTCAAATTCAGTCCAAAAATCTCCGGAAAGCTCAACTTTAAAATTTAAATTTCAACTGAAGTTCCAAATCCCAATTTTAAGTTCGTGTAAAATAAAGTTGAACTCTAAACTTAAAAGTTGCACTTTTTCTCGAATTTTGAATGTATACCTATTCTGGAAACTGCTATTTTAATTACGACCTTTACTTCAAAATGTCGACTTTACAACAAAATTTTTACTTTCTCTGAAAATTTTGAAGTTTTCTACAATTTTTTTACTTTGGAGGTGCAAATGTTCAAAACTGGAGAAATATTTTAATTTAATTATTTTATAAACGCAACTTTGATCAAAATATTCAAAAATTTGAGTTATAATTAACCATAAGTTTGAAAAAAGTGTGAAATGTAAATTAGGCAAAAAATATCTAAATTGTAAATTGATAATGTTAAAATTTCAAGATTAGTGCGGCTATTTTTCAGTAAAGTGTTAAGATTTTGACTTTAAATGTATTGTAGATATTGAGGGAATATCAAAATTTTGAATTTTATTCCAAAACCTTAGCTTTTTTTTTAAATTTTAAGTATAACTTAAAATATTTAGAGGAAAATCAAAATTTCAAATATAAAATTAAAATTTCTAGTTTATAAAAGAAATATTTAAAAAAATAAGGTCGTGTTACATGAATTAAATATTCAGTAATAAAACAACAGGACGAATATCACATTTACCGTTTAAGTCATTATGAGAGTTTATTAGTTAGGTTTAAAGGTGCAGATTGGAATATATATTCATGAAATTACATTATTAATAAGTAAATAAATATGTAAGATAACATTTCTATCGACACTTGTCAAAATCCAGAAAAGACCAACTGGATAATTTTAGTGGTAAAAAATAGAGGTAGTCACAATTAATAAAATTATCTCACTCTTTTCAATTTTCTTTCTATATGAATAAATAGCAAAAAAACTAAATACCTTTAGATTTATTATATGACACTAAAAATTTAGAAACGTATGTTTGCCAGCTAATTTTCTTCTGTTCGTGTACTTTAATTTATTTCGTGAATAACCATTTCAAGACCTTGATATTTCTGAATTAAAGCTCACTTTTTTTCGCGAATTAAACTAAAGTTAAAAATAATCAATAAAATGAAAATGCGTTAATTTCTAAATGTCTAAATTTATAGTATGAACAGCTATTTTGTATGATATTCTACTAATTAACAAAAGTTATTTGCACGTTTTTCACTTTGTGTAGAACCCAAACTTATGTCTCATTGTAAATTTGAATTAATTTTACACCGCGCCGATTCGATTTACGCGGGCATTTGCAGGAATGAAACAGCGCGGAGGGGTAAACCTAGAGCTAAGTGTACTGAAGTTCTCATTGGTTTGTTCAAGAGAAATGCATTTATTAGAAGCATACGACGTTGCCGATGTTTTGGAGGCTGGGTGAACCGCTGGTTTGAAATTTAGATACGCCTTGGCGATATACGAATCGATCGAAGCGACTCGTAGCGGCAAACGAGTAAACTTGATTTTATACGGCTATCCAAAAACCGGCAAGTTAAGCTCCACCGTTTTTTTATTGCAAACGCATCTAGGACCCATGTAGACCCCTCTGAGCTTGTTAAATGGGCTGGTCACTCAGCGTCCGTATATCGGACGCCGAGTTTCGCCGGACGCTGACTGACATTCAATTTTTACATTGCGGAGGCTGACTTATACCCTATATAAATGTATATATATATATATATATATATATATATATATATATATATATTTGCATCCCGCTATCTATCGGTCATCTTACATATAACCCGGAATTAACTCATCTACCAGAAGGAGTGCATATATATTAAATTTTAATGCGTATACTGGATTATTATGGTACTCTTAATACGAATCACACAAAAAATTGAGCAAAAATTTTTTGAAATTTCATCGAAGCTGATATCTCTATATCCTCCGACGAAAACGGCATCTTTCGGTCATCTGGAGTATATTCATCAGTTAAAGTACCAGCTTTCGGTCATCCTGTATATTTTGGCGGGATCTATGTTGCAGTGGATCAGTCATCCGGCTTTGTTGCCAATTTTAAGTTGAAGCTATTGCCAGGTGCACGCGTGTTGAAGTGGGGGACGGGGAAGCCGTGATTCATTTATCCCATACAATCTCGCGGACCGCATTACTTTCGCGTTGCGGTCTATTTCTTAGGTATCGGCATGTTTTGAAAACGCTAATTGTTCCGTATTTGCGTGCGTATAAACTCTCCGCGCACTCGCATCGCACTATTTTTGCGTCGCG
The DNA here is from genome assembly GCA_028583605.1 of Dastarcus helophoroides. Lineage (NCBI taxonomy): Eukaryota > Metazoa > Arthropoda > Insecta > Coleoptera > Bothrideridae > Dastarcus > Dastarcus helophoroides. The sequence goes on along the minus strand of CM053337.1, from coordinate 30,372,863 downwards.
TCTATTTTTTAGGCATCGGTATGTTTTGAAATCGTTTATTGTCCGTTATTTGCATGCATGAAAACTCTCCGGGTACTCGGTTACTAACGTATTTATTTACCTTAATTTGGAGGGATGGAATGAATTATTTATTGGTTTTTCAATATTAGTTGAATACTGTACATGCAAAATTTGATCTGAATTTTGAAAACATCCAAACGTTTAATTTCTAAGGATATTGAATCTGATTAGGATGAACTTCTATTCCCGTCTTTAAGTAAAACGATAGTTATAACGGTCAGTGATTCTGAAATTAGTAATCCTAACATAAAATAATTATAAAAATTAATGTAATGTAGAAGAAAAATTTGGATTTCTCGCAAAATGTTTTTAGAGTGGTTAATAAATTGTGTACTTTGTCCTAAATTTTTGTTTTTTATTTTAGTCCAGTACATGCAATTGATATTTCAAATGAAAATAATAAACATGTTTTACAATTTGTAAAAGAAAATTATAAAAACTCCCAGCGTTGGCAGATTAATTTGTGGACAGTAGTTGATAACATTATGTTTATGCTTTTTTAGGTTTTTTAGCACATTGTTATGTTCCATATACAATGTACAATACGTTAATACACTAGAATAAAGCAGGAGAAATTTGTTGTAAAAAAGTTATTTCCTTTGTTTTTCATTTATAACAAAAAAGGGCAGTGAAAAAATTATGATCATTAGAAAATTGATAGTTTAAACCTTTATATGTAAATAACTATTTAATATTTCGCTGTTCTATAAATTTACCCTTCATGGTTTTTTCATATGAATTTTCGGTGTTACAAGGGACTTAAATGAAATTTTACCAAGTCAATATTATGAACAGCAATTTCTTCCATTCAGTTTTTAAATATAATTTACTAATAAAAAAAGTTAGATTTTTAACTTTGCAATTTGCAATTTGGAATCGATTTGGAAAAAGATTAGATAATCAAATTTGATCTTTTTTGAAAATGTAACTTTCGAGGATAAGTTTGAAATTAAATAAAAAGCAAGTTTCGAGATGATTGAAATTGCGAAAAAAAGCAAAATCAAAGCTTCTATAAATGTAAAAGTTTTATATAAAAGCAATATATCTTAAAATTCAAAGATTAAAGAAAAAGGTATAAATTTGAAATCAAAATTAAGGAAACGTTTGAATTTCAAGTTCATCTTTGAAATTATGTTTTAATGTGTACATGGGAAAAGGAGACACAACATTTTAAATTTAAAATCAAAACATTATAAAAGCAGTAAAAATAATTGAAATTTCTGAATGAAATCAAAACAAAAAAAAACAATAAATATTTCTCTCGAGTTTTTCAAGAAGTAATAATCTTTCGAGGAAAATTTTTAAGCCAATTATTTGTTATTACTTTTGGAATTATTTTACATGAATTTTGAGATTTCTAAGCGTAGAAAATATCTTGATTTAAGATGTAGATCGAATTAGGTAAAATTATAGAATCGAAGATTTTTCTAACTGAATTTAGTCCGTAGCAAATACGCTTTTTTATAGTTTGTCATTATAATTTTAAATTATTATAACCTACTAAATTACTACACAATATTAAATTGCATATCTTGAAAACTTTTACTTCTACATTATATTATTACCAATTTATTATAAGTCAGCTTCTTAAATTACATTCAATTCTAATCAAAATGCAGAGGAAATTATAATATTTTGAAAAAACCGCATTTCAGAGATTTTTTGCAAATAAAAATTGTCAACTTACTAAAGAATACAGCAAGAAGCCCTTTAGAAGCTCAAATATGAAACATCCATATTTAAATTAATGGAAAAAGCAGTAAATGATGCAGTTAGTAGATTTTTTTTCAATATTTAACTGTATTCTAATAGATGAGAGTCGTAGAATAATGTTAGTTATATTTTTATGTTGGAAATTTAAATGCAGCCAAAAATTCAAACATATTCGCCGCCCTCTAGATGCTAAAATATAAAATATTGAATTAACGGAAAAAGCAGTAAAAGATGCCTTAAATGGATTTATTTTTTAATGTTTAGCTATATTCTAAAAGATGACACCACCAGGTTTTAAACATATTTAAATGTAGTCAAAAATGCAAATGTATTCACTAAATTTAAATTTGGCGCCATTAGCAGGAGAGACGAACTTCGCGCATTAACCATTTTTCCGATATGTTGCAATGCGAAAATGATTCTTATTGCCGCTATTCGTAAGGGTCAATCCGCAGCTGTAATTGGAGTCAATATAAATACCATAAAAGTACAAAACTGTGTACATTGAAGACATTTAAAAGAGAGATTTAGAAGTGTTTAGAAAATTTGTTTACCTAGGAGATTTAAAAGAGTTTTATTTTAAAAAAAGCTACTGAATTGCCCATTTTAAACTGTGTAACTTGAACCCTATAAAACCGATTTTGTTTAGTTTTATTAATATTCACCAAGCAGCCTTTGATAATAGAAATTATAAACACAGCGACTACTTATAAATAAATTCATTAGTTCATAAAAATATTCGGTAGTATTGTACACGGCTTATTTGCATGTTTCTGTGGAGGCGGTACATTTTAATGAATCAATAATTATAATTTATTTATTATTTAAATTTCCCTCCAATTAGTTGTTAGTTATGTCAGCGTCATTGCATATGGAAAGCGCCAAATACCGCGACGCATTCCAAAAGATTATTGGTTGCAATCCATCACATGATCTGTTGGATTTCTATTGGGTGAATAAATATCGTGGATGATCTTGGTCTCTGGATGATCTATCTACTGTAACTTCTAACTTGCATTATACGGAGGATTACCTATCCTGCCTAAAATAGTTGTTAAAAATAGTCCATATATAACTTCAGCTTTTGCAATTGTTTATGTGCAGATTTGAAACTTTTTCTACAAGATATTCTGCATTAAATGGGCCCTCGCCCATATTTTTATTTGCTATTGCAAGTATCACGTTCCTAAACTTGATCACTAGACTTTATTACACTAGCAGAAAGTTTTGCAAAGTTAATGTAAGACGCAAATTTCATGTTTTAAAATACGCGCGCTTGTCATCTTATGTGTCTAACCAATAGAAATTCGCAAACAACCTGACAAATTCTGACCAATAACTTTTTGAAATGCGTGGGGCATTTGACGCTTCATTTAAATATTTTTTCCTGTACATTCATTACCAACAATTTGTGAACAATACTTCGTATTATTTACTGTCTCTTATTTAATTCAACATTAGCCGAATTTCCAATTTTCTGTTAATTAATATTGATTGTGATTGTTCAATATTGATAATATTGATCAATCAAATTGATAACCAAGGACCAGTCCGTTTCACCAAGATTCTTATGATGAAAAGCTTTACTAAAATATTTAACAACAAGTATACCAAAGCAAGGTTATAGGAATTTCATTGAAAAATTTAATAATAATAATATAACACGGAAAGTGGAATAATTTATTACTCTTATTGGATTTAATACTAATAAGCCTCTTATTAGTAGAGGAAATTTACATTTGATTTGAACGTATGGTGTTCATTTCAACAAGTCTCAGTAAGTGTAGGATTGCTCAAAACCAGGACAGAACACAAATTCGGTTTTGATTTCTGTCAAAAATTTTGGTCGGTCTCTTTTTATATTACACGGAATGGTAATCCATAAGTGCGAAAAATTTCGGATAGCAATTCTATATCATACATTGGCCCAAGTTCTCCCTACAAAGTTTATTCGGAAATATACCGCGCTCATTTAAAAGAATTAAAATTTTTAGTAAGTTAACCCTAGTAATATAATCAACATCACGGATGATCTATTCAGCGTAACATGTAACTTGCAATATACTCAGGATTTCTCGGTTAGCAACAGCGAAGTTTTTAATAAGCTTGCCTCTACTAATAGCATGGATGATCTATTTACTGTAGCTTCTAACTTGCAATATACCGAAGATTACCTATCCTGCCTAAAATATTCGATAAAGATGGCCGATATACAACTTCAATGTTGCCGGATACATGGATGATCTATCCAGCGCAGCACCTTCAACTGCAGTATACACAGGAAGACCTATTCTGCTTAATTTGGCGGGAGAATATACGCCGATATACGCCGCGCCACGCCAGCGCAGAAACATGCAGTGACAGACGCTCAAACTAAGATATACGAAAATACATAAAATCCGCAGGATAGGTCCTCTCTCTCAAACTTTGTCAGAATGTGTTTCGAGACATTCTGATTCGATTTACACTAAAAACCTTTAGGTCCTCCATATACGGAGGACCTACTGACCTGGAGGACCTATTAAATGTAAATGGCCTTTGAGAGGGAGACCGAACCTGCGCAGGATACAAATATATATATATGTAAATTAAATATATGTGTATAGTTCCTAAATTTGTGTGCGGTGGCGTCTGAGAACGTAAACAAATTTAACTGTCATTGGATTTGGATGGAATGGAGGACGAGAACATCAGTCATCTTCGAGCAAAATTTTAAATAGTGTTGAAAATAAGGTAAGTGATCTCTGCGAGCATTACTAGTAAGTAGAAAATTTCATTTATTTGTGGAAGTGGAGTATCAATCGAAATGACATCCCCGACTTCGGAAAAAAAACTGCTGAATCCCAAGCTGCCGAAATGTTTACAGAAATGGCGACTATAACAATAAACAGTTTTGTGATTACCAAAAGCAAAAATAAGAAAAAGGTAACACTTTAAAAAATAAGATTTAATGTAATCTGAATATACACTGTTTGCACATTGACAAAGTTAATGATGCTAAAATTCACTTCTAACGTATTGTAAAATATCTGCAGGAATTTGTTGAATCGTTTGCTGAATAATATGTCAGAGTCTATTATATATGATACTTTCTTTCTAATGAGAATATTATTTTTACTACTTTACAGTGAAAATACAGTGATAAACAAATGTATCCAAAATATCTTACTACTGCCCGAACAAATGCCTCCAGATATTTGAAAAAATGTTAGAAATTTTATTGTCAGTATGGACTTTGTCAACATGCAAATGGAGCATACATGGACCTCGTTAAAATTAAAAGCTACTTTTTTTCTTATTTTTGTCTTTGATGATTAGATATTCAACCAAGGGATTCAAGATGTTTCATCTGAAAAAAAAAGAATTGAGGTTTTTTTCTGACCTCCTGTAGTGAGCAAAATGTAAAACCGACTAAAATGTTGCAATCTTTTAAACAAAAATCGATCTGTTTCGGCAGGCACACCCCCTCGTAGTAAGAAAATTGTACCCTAAAAGGTGTCAAACTTTCAACAAAAATCAACCAGAAATTATGTGGAAAAACTTCTCGCTGCTTTACTTGATTTATTTTAATTAAATTCACTATCCAGTATATTATGTTATCTGTATCATATTTAACTTTTAGCAGTTGAACTGATAAGTATATTTTAAAATTATTACAAATATTTAAATATGAACTTATTATACATGTATGAATATACATATTTAATAAAAATATTTAATGTTAAAATGGCAGTTTATTTTTTTACACCTCATAATTGAAATTGTTTTGAAATTTCCATTCACGTTGGTCACTTTTGTTTAATCTTTAAAAACAGTAGTGCAATCCAACTGAATGGACATTTCAAAACAGTTTAAAATTAATTTTGGATTTAAATTTATAAGCCGGTAATGCAGGGTAACTGCAACGTGGCTACAGTCGATAATACAGGTTTCTAATTTTATGGCAATAGTTCCGGTCCCTGCGTGGGATGGCCGTTTTCAAAATAAAAAGCACAGAGTTGACACTCTTAACCTTTCTCTATGGGCTATATTTATTTATTCAACTAACGACAAAAGTCTCAACATGACCAACTTTTTTTCAATAAGAGACGCTTCCTTGACGCTGTAACAAACAGGTGTTTTGCGGTTCTATGATTTTCAGCAAAGTGTGTCAATTTTGAAGTTATTCTGTGGTCAATGTCAGGTGAAAGTTGGGTTATCAAAGATTTGAATATGTAATAGTATTAATTAAAAAAATAAAAACGAAAAGTAAATAGTCGCACCTGATAGCAACTGCAGTATTTCACAACTTCTACATCTGTTTGTCCGCAATTAGTCATGGAAAAGGGGCGGTGAGTGTGTTTTTTGTTGGTGGGAATATTTTATAGTTGCAATTTCAGATTTTCCTTATTACTGTTGGACCCCGGCGAAATTTATTTCGAGGATTTCAGCGTGGAATTTATACCCCCGGACATTACACCGAAGTCGTACGATTACAAAAAACAAGATGGTAGACTAAAAATGTGTTCGAAATCCCTGGTTTTTGAACCAAGAGATATCAGCAAACCACTGTTAAAGATCCCTTTAAAAGAATGTGTGGTTATTGAGCAGTGGAAGGGCAATTTGAAGTTCATAGATAGTAATAACGTGTTAGTTGTAAATTGTAGGCAATATATTGAAATGTTGGATAATAATGTTATTGCTCCATATGTTTTTAAAGGTTCAGCAAATTTTCTATTTGTTCTTAATTATGCTAACATTGTTCATTGTTTACCACAGATTTGTCAGCTGCATAGAGCAAGCACTTTACCCCCTTCAGAACAAAATGATATGGTGAGTATTACAAAATTGTGCAAATTTTATGCATTTGTGTAGGGTTGAGACTTTTCAATCATACCAGGCCTGAATTTAATTTATAAATTTCTTTCATAGCGTTAAATATAGCAAATCCAAATGTCTGCAACTCACTCTATGTGTAATGTGAATTATTGGCTGCAATGTCGCAGAAATTTAGGAACTTTGTCATAGAAGTTAACTTCATAATTACTATAAATTCTAAAAAAATTCAAATCATAACTACAGCCTGGACCTAACCAAATAAGACTTTGGCATTCTATTCGGAAAAATATCGGAAAATTATCTATAAAAAGCTGATCGACTGACGGCGGGATCTTCAGGGTGAAATGTACCCTTAACTATAAATCTAAAAAAAATTCAAATCATAACTACAGCCTGGACCTAACCAAATAAGACTTTGGCATTCTATTCGGAAAAATATAAGAAATTATCTTAAAAAAGCTGATCACTGACGGCGGGATCTTCGGGGTGAAATGTACCCTTAACTATAAATTCTAAAAAAATTCAAATCATAACTACAGCCTGGACCTAACCAAATAAGACTTTGGCATTCTTTGGAAAAATATGAGAAATTATCTATAAAAAGCTGATCGACTGACGGCGGGATCTTCGGGGTGAAATGTACCCTACTATAAATTCTAAAAAAATTCAAATCATAACTACAGCCTGGACCTAACCAAATAAGACTTTGGCATTCTATTCGGAAAAATATCGGAAATTATCTATAAAAAGCTGATCGACTGACGGCGGGATCTTCGGGGTGAAATGTACCCCTATACTATAAATTCTAAAAAAATTCAAATCATAACTACAGCCTGGACCTAACCAAATAAGACTTTGGCATTCTATTCGGAAAAATATAGAGAAATTATCTGTAAAAGCTGATCGACTGACGGCGGGATCTTCGGGGTGAAATGTACCCTTAACTATAAATTCTAAAAAAATTCAAATCATCACTACAGCCTAGACCTAACCAAATAAGATTTTGGCATTTTATTCAGGAAAGATATAGGAAAATTATCTATAAAAGCTGATCGACTGACGGCGGATCTTCAGGGTGAAATGTACCCCTTAACTATAAATTCTAAAAAATTCAAATCATCACTACAAGCCTAGACCTAACCAAATAAGATTTTGGCATTTTATTCAGAAAGATATAGAAAATCAACTGTAAAAAGCTGATCGACTGACGGCGGGATCTTCGGGGTGAAATGTACCCCTATCTATAAATTCTAAAAAAATTCAAATCATAACTACAGCCTGGACCTAACCAAATAAGATTTTGGCATTCTATTCGGGAAAATATAGAAATTATCTATAAAAAGCTGATCGACTGACGGCGGGATCTTCGGGGTGAAATGTACCCCTTAACTATAAATTCTAAAAAATTCAAATCATAACTACAGCCTGGACCTAACCAAATAAGACTTTGGCATTTCTATTCGGAAAAATATCGGAAATTATCTATAAAAAGCTGATCGACTGACGGCGGGATCTTCAGGGGTGAAATGTACCCTTAACTATAAATTCTAAAAAAATTCAAATCATAACTACAGCCTGGACCTAACCAAATAAGACTTTGGCATTCTATTCGGAAAAATATAAGAAATTATCTGTATAAAAAGCTGATCGACTGACGGCGGGATCTTCGGGGTGAAATGTACCCCTTAACTATAAATTCTAAAAAAATTCAAATCATCACTACAGCCTGGACCTAACCAAATAAGACTTTGGCATTCTATTCGGAAAATATAGGAAATTATCTATAAAAGCTGATCGACTGACGGCGGGATCTTCGGGGTGAAATGTACCCCTAATCTATAAATTCTAAAAAAATTCAAATCATAACTACAGCCTAGACCTAACCAAATTAAGACTTTGGCATTCTATTCGGAAAATATAGAAATTATCTGTAAAAAGCTGATCGACTGACGGCGGGATCTTCGGGGTGAAATGTACCCCTATCTATAAATTTAAAAAAAATTCAAATCATAACTACAGCCTGGACCTAACCAAATAAGACTTTGGCATTCTATTCGGAACAATATAGGAAATTATCTATAAAAAGATGATCGACTGACGGCGGGATCTGTCGGTGTGAAATGTACACCTATCTATAAATTTAAAAAAATTCAAATCATAACTACAGCCTGGACCTAACCAAATAAGACTTTTGGCATTCTATTCGGAAAAATATTGGAAATTATCTATAAAAAGCTGATCGACTGACGGCGGGATCTTCAGGGGTGAATGTACCCCTTAACTATAAATTCTAAAAATTCAAATCATCACTACAGCCTAGACCTAACCAAATAAGATTTTGGCATTCTATTCAGGAAAAATATAGAAAATTAATTGTAAAAAGCTGATCGACTGACGGCGGGATCTTCGGGGTGAAATGTACCCCTTAACTATAAATTCTAAAAAATTCAAATCATCACTACAGCCTGGACCTAACCAAATAAGATTTTGGCATTCTATTCAGGAAAAATATAGGAAATTAAGCTATAAAAGCTGATCGACTGACGGCGGGATCTTCAGGGTGAAATGTACCCTTAACTATAAATTCTAAAAAAATTCAAATCATCACTACAAGCCTAGTCCTAACAAATTCTTATTTGGTTTAGGTCCAGGCTGTAGTAATGATTTGAACTTTTTTAAATAAATAGATAGGGGTACATTTCACCCCGAAGATCCCGCCGTCAGTAATAGACATTTACACTTAATTTTTATATTTTTCTGAATAGTTGTCAAAATCTTGTATGGGTAGGTCCAGGCTGTAGTGATGATTTGAATATTTTTTGAATTCATAGATAGGGGTACATTTCACCCCGAAGATCCCGCTGTCAGTCGATCAGCTTTTTACAATTAATTTTATGTATTTTCCCGAATATAATGCCAAAATCTTATTTGGTTAGGTCCAGGCTGTAGTGATGATTTGAATATTTTTTGAATTCATAGATAGGGGTACATTTCACCCCGAAGATCCCGCCGTCAGTCGATCAGCTTTTTATAGTTAATTTCCCATATTTTGTCGAATAGAATGCCAAAGTCCTATTTGGTTAGGTCCAGGCTGTAGTTTTGATTTGAATTTTTTTAAATTTATGGATAGGGGTACATTCACCCCGAAGATCCCCCCGTCAGTCGATCAGCTTTTTACAGTTGCTTTTCTATATCTTTCTGAATCAAATCCCAAAATCTTATTTGGTTAGGTCTAGGCTGTAGTGATGAATTGAATTTTTTTACAATTTATAGTTAGGGGTACATTTCACCCTGAAGATCCCGCGGTCAGTCGATCGGCTTTCTACAATTAACTTCCTATATTTTCCTGAATATAATGCCAAAATCTTATTTGGTTAGGTGCAGGCTGTAGTTATGATTTGAATTTTTTTTAATTTATAGATAGGGGTACATTTCACCCCGAAGATCCCGCCGTCAGTCGATCAGCTTTTTACAGATTAATTTTCCTATATTTTTCCGAATAAATGCCAAAATCTTATTTGGTTAGGTCAGGCTGTAGTTATGATTTGAATTTTTTTAAATTTATAGATAGGGGTACATTTCACCCCGAAGATCCCGCCGTCAGTCGATCAGCTATTTTACAGTTGCTTTTCTATATCTTTCTGAATCAAATGCCAAAATCTTATTTGGTTAGGTCTAGGCCTGTAGTGATGATTTGAATTTTTTAGAATTTATAGTTAAGGGGTACATTTCACCCTGAAGATCCCGCGTCAGTCGATCAGCTTTTTATAGATAATTTCCGATATTTTTCCAAATAGAATGCCAAAGTCTTATTTGGTTAGGTCCAGGCTGTAGTTATGATTTAATTTTTTTATAATTGATAGATAGGGGTACATTTCACCCCGAAGATCCCGCCGTCAGTCGATCAGCTTTTACAGTTGCTTTCTATATCGTTCTGAATATAAATGCCAAAATCTTATTTGGTTAGGTCTAGGCTGTAGTGATGATTTGAATTTTTTTAGAATTTATAGTTAAGGGTACATTTCACCCTGAAGATCCGCCGTCAGTCGATCACTTTTTATAGATAATTTCCCATATTTTTCCGAATAGAATGCCAAAGTCTTATTTGGTTAGGTCCAGGCTGTAGTTAGGATTTGAACTTTTTTTAGAATTTATAGATAGGGTACATTTCACCCCGAAGATCCCGCCGTCAGTCGATCAGCTTTTTATAGATAATTCCCATATTTTTCCGAATAGAATGCCAAAGTCTTATTTGGTTAGGTTCATGCTGTAGTTATGATTTGAATTTTTTTTTAAATTTATAGATAGGGGTAATTTCACCCCGAAAGATCCCGCCGTCAGTCGATCAGTTTTTTACAGTTGCTTTTCTATATCTTGCTGAATCAAATGCCAAAATCTTATTTGGTTAGGTCTAGGCTGTAGTGATGATTTGAATTTTTTAAATTTATATTAGGGGTACATTTCACCCTGAAGATCCCGCCGTCAGTCGATCAGCTTTTTAGATAATTCCATATTTTTCCGAATAGAATGCCAAAGTCTTATTTGGTTAGGTCCAGGCTGTAGTTATGATTTGAATTTTTTTAAATTTATAGAAGGTATTTCACCCGAGATCCCGCGTCAGTCGATCAGCTTTTATAGTAATTTCCAATTTTCGAATAGAATGCCAAAGTTATTTGGTTAGGTTCAGGCTGTAGTTTGATTTGAATTTTTTTTAAATTTATAGTTAGGGGTCTTTCACCCGAAGATCCCCGTCAGTATCAGCTTTTTACAAATTTTCTATATTTTTCGAATAAATGCCAATCTTATTTGGTTGGTCTAGGCTGTAGTTATGATTGAATTTTTTTAATTTATAGTTAGGGTCATTTCACCCTGAAGATCCCGCCGTCAGTCGATCAGCTTTTTATAATAATTTCCATATTTTCCGAATAGAATGCCAAGTCTTATTTGGTTAGGTTCAGGCTGTAGTTATGATTTGAATTTTTTTAATTTTAGATAGGGGTACATTTCACCCCGAAGATCCCGCCGTCATCGATCAGTTTTTACAGTTTTTCCTTATTTCTGAATAATGCCAAAATCTTATTTGTTAGGCTAGGCTGTATGATGATTTGAATTTTTTAGAATTTATAGTTAGGGTACATTTCACCCAGATCCCGCCGTCAGTCGATCAGCTTTTTTTCATATTTCATAAATGCCAAATCTATTTGGTTACCAGCTGTAGTATGATTTGAATTTTAATTATATAGGGTACATTCACCCGAAGATCCGCTCAGTCGATCACTTTTTAAATAATTTTATTTTTCCGAAATGCCAAATCTTATTTGTTAGGTCAGGCTGTAGTGTATTTGAATTTTTAATATAGTAGGTACATTACCCGAAGATCGCGTCACATCATTTTATAGTATTTCATTTCATAATGCAAATCTATTTGTTAGGGGTGAGTTATGTGATTTTTTTTAATTAGTGGGGTCATTTCCCGAAGATCCCGCCGTCGCGATCAGCTTTTTTTTTTTTTTTTTATATAATTTTATTAACTTTATAATGGGGACTTTCACCCCGAAGTCTGCCGTCTCGACAGCTTTTTTAGTGCTTTCCTATATTCCGAACAATGCCAAACGTCATT